>JAOXJJ010000482.1:2506500-2537729 GCA_025769935.1 Phoenix roebelenii
TTTATTATTTTATTTCATTGAAATATAGAGGGGTCGCCGGTCATGGGTGGTGGCCGGCATGGTGGCTGCCACCGTGGGCAGCCACGAGCTTCCAAAAAAAAAAGAGAAAAAAAGAAGAGGAAGAAGGAACAAAGGCGGCGGCGTTGAGAGGAAGAAGAAGATAGAGAGGGAGAGGGAGAGGGAGAGGATGGGTGAGAGAGGAAGAGGCAGGATGAGGATTTTGGGGAAAAAAGTGTAATTTAAATGGGGGTATTTTGGTCCAAAAAACAGCTTTCCGACAAAGCTGAAAACATCATTTTCGGAAAGCTCCAAATTGAAGCTTCTTCCCCAAAGTTGTTTTTAGTTTCCCGCAAAAGCTGAAACAGCTTTCCGAAAATTTTACCAAATATCATTTTTATCTAAAAGTACTTTTGGAGGGTCATGAAGTGCTTTTTGGCCCTCCAAAAGCTACACAACTTTCCCTGTAGAGCTTATTTGTGCAAAATGCCTTTTGGAAATTTTTGTTTACGTAGCCATGAGAATTTGTTCCAGACAATTCATCTGCCATAATGAAAAAGAAGCAATCAATTAATGATATCATTAATGCCAACAACAATATCAAAATTTTTAACAAGGATAACAGGTAATATTAGATTACTGTCTATTATTACCCACTAATACTTGGAATACTTGAGGCTGGGTCTGAAGTCGCAAGAAGATGGTTCAAAACTCAACAAACATTTAATTTTTAATCGATATGTTTAAAAACCATTTCTAGCTTTCTTGTAATATATTCAGCTTAATTTACTGTCATCAAAGTAGAGCATAGAAAGTTTGTAATAGCATTTCTTTATGGCCAAAGATGGGAGTACAGTGTGTTCTGATAATATCAACATGTAATTGGCCCGTCATCTTTAGAGTCCCCTAATGCACCCTGTTATCTTGGTAAGTTTTAACAAATTTTGAGTGAGGATCTGGCCTAATCCATTCCCTCAAGAAAAACTTTGCTATTGCCTAAGCTTAGGGGCGTAAGTGGGTCAAGTGAGTGACCTCGATCCAACTCGTTTTCCTATTTGGGTCCTAATGCTGGACCCGGACCCGACCGAGTAGAAGATCCGGTCATTCGGATCTAACAAGTCATTCGGATCGGATCAGGACTATGTATATCCTAGTTCCAACCTAAAAAATTTGGATCCGGGTTCGGTCCGGTTCGGGTTCGGGTCCGGTCTGGTTCGGATCCAGATAAAAAAATAAGCTAATACTTTAATAACTTTGCTTACACCTCAAATAACCGTATCCAAGAAATTGCCATGTGAGAAACAGATGTGTGCCAGGTAAGCTAAATTTCATTTCTCAAGCACTCATTTTAGCTTGGACAGATGCATACTGAGGCGAATCACCATCGATGTTCTCGGCTAAAGCTAGTTAACCATCAATAGTGCCAATCTTTTTAAGGAAAGCTTAGGCAAAGGTCAATTATAGTGTAAATCATTCACTGGGCCATAGACATACTAGAATTTGAGCAGATCTAGTGTGGTTTATATCTCACTAACTTCGCCTATAACAAGTTCATCTGATCAGTCTACTCTCAAAGTGTCTCACCGTCCCATGCGTCCTCTTTTGTCTTGGTGATGCAGGCCAGAACCACATCTTTCGCGGCCACAAGACCCCTGGCAGGCTCCAGACCACCCTTAGACTAGCTAAGAGTAGAGTAAAAGGTGACACTTGACTCAGACATGTCCAAATAAATCAACATTTTGTAAAATTAGGTTCTCACACGTCCAAATGGCTCAACATCTTGTAAAATTAGGTTAAGTTGCAGTGTTAAGTGCAATACAATGCATATCAGTCTGAAAAATGACTTCATCCTAGTTAGCATGGATCAAATTTTGAGCTCAAATGACTTCCATTATGACTGTTATCGGATGAGGAAGTTAAGAATGGAAAACTAAAGAAATGTCAATGCAGTCTAGGAGAACAATTCAGGCAACAAGGTTCACCTTATATTTGATGGTACTAATGCCATCCAACCCGATTGTAGCAAACTTCTTACCACATCTAAATTGAGTCTCAAAAGCCTCAAAATTACCACAGTTCAAGTCCAAATCAAACCAAACAGTATCTCATATGGCAGTTAGTGTGTCATCCGACCTATTCTAAAACCTACGATGACTTTAGTTTTTTCAATGATCTCAGGACTTTGTTTCCCTGTTCTTTTCAAACTCCAGAAATGCCCATTCATCGCCATCATTTTAAAGGGCCCTAGACTTACAAATACCCCCAATGTACCCCTTATTTTCCACACCAACGAGGTTTGCTTTTTCTTATTTGCACGTAAACTTGTATTTTCTCTTAAAAATTTTCTTACATGGTGGATTTTGTATTGAAAGTATGTATGCACTATAAGCGATTTGTATATGCAGCATAGAGAATAATTAAAACGTCATGGTCATCTCTTTTCTACATGAAATGATAAATAGGATGAGGGTATTTGTGTCACATAAGCCTTAGAGCAGGAAAAGAGTCCTTGAGTTCTTCGAGGATTTATCTAAGTGGATCGACTGTTTTCCATGAGGAGCATTATATGTTCCTAGGTACTCAAAATATGTTTACAACTATAGTTGAGATTGGGCATTGCACTTATAAGGTTGCTAAGATAGACAGTGACTTGATGGAGTACTTCTTTCACCAATATTAGACTTTGTATTGACATACAGTGTGCCATCATACTGAAAATTAACACTAACAATCTACCTCAAAAGAACCATTGAGGGTGGAGGTGTGAATCAAGTGCATAGCTTGTAAGTATTCCCTTGATACGAAGGACAGGACACCTCAAAGTATTCTAAAGTTCCGTATCTTTGTGATCAAATTTTTATCCCGATAATGATACCTAGACTATGTTCTTGCTAGGATTGTAGTAGTTTACTAAGTCCCAATGCGAGCTAAGGTCTGGTTGTCCAGTATAAAAACTATTATAATGACATAGTATTCATATTAGAACAAAGACATGGTTAGACATATGAGACGTGTTCAGGCAACAACTTGATAGTTTTGGAAATAATATTTTCACGGAATTATTATAGCCAATAATTAATTATTTAGATTCAAATAATGAGCAACCATATATATAATATGTATCATATAGAGCAATGTCTAGCCTAGAGTTAGCTAGAACTAGTCCCATGAGGTCATGGGTTCAAATCCTATCTCCACAATACTTTTTTATAAACAATTATATTTTATGCTTAATTATGTTATAGAGTAGTTAATGACCATTTTTCCTTTTTGGGGGATTAGGCAAAGAAAGGGAAGATAGGGAAGATGGCTTGACTAGACTAACTACTATACTAGTTAGTATATCTTTTTTGCTAAGAAATTAGAAATTTTTCTCCTTTTACATGAGTCAAATGTAATAGCTTTCATAAAAGGATGTTTGATGAGGTCCAAGATTCTAATGGACCACAATATTGTATGTCTAAGGGTTTGATAGTGTAGTGCTCAATGATCATACAACGATATTGAAATTATAAGGGATCGAACATATTCACCCGGAGGTTCAATAATGCGTTATGGACACCATATTCCTATGCTGGACTATATTGCTAATGTGTAACTAAAGTGGATTTAAATGGTCATGTTATTGGTAAGTAGGATTTTAAGTTGACCTATACTGGTAATGCATGTAGCATTGTGCCATCTATCTTCAAGTCAATTTCAGTAAGACTCCGGCTAATGATTCTCCCATAGATGAGATCAAGAAAGATCTGAATTTGCTTGGAGAAGAAATTAGGCTAGAAAAATAATCTTGATGCAACGCTTTGGTTAGGTTTAGTCTAGCAAGGACAGACCTAAGGTAACTTTTAATTAGGCTGACATTTTGGCCTAAACAAATTTATTGCTGAACTAGATCAAGTCTACTCCAAAGTTTTAATGAAGATTTGTTTTGGATTAGACCATGTGCAATCAGATTGATTCAAACAAGATTTAAGCAAGTCTTGTCAGATGCTTAGTTTAGAAATTTGGGTAAAATTTGGGTTTGCTTGGACTAAGATTCTTCCAAAGTATATTGGTGAGGCTAGGGTTAGGCCATAGAAATTGTGTAACATAAAAAGTTGGGTACAAATCTCAGATTCACCCAATTTCAGCTAGACTTCCTGCAGTCTAGTTCTTAAAATAAGATATTAGTTTGTATCAGTAAAGAACATCCCACCAATACAATATATTTCCAATCTTCCCTTATTATCTCAACCAATGTGTATTGATATATCTAGAAATAGCAACAAATAAAGTATCGATATATCTTCCTAGATTTTTCCATCTTTGTTTTATTATACCAATTAATATATCAATATCTCCTTTTCTATATATCAATTAAGATCTTGAAGTATCTTTTTTTTTTTTTTTGTGTGTGTGTAAATTTCTTCATCTTCCATTGATCTCATGTGATAAATTATAATTTATAGTCATGTTGATATCTGTAAAAAAAGCTTGACAGTATTTGTGGGTTGCACGCATGAATCTATGATGGCCCTATTTATTTCATAAATGTCCTGGAATAAATCTACATGAAAGTCACTTCTGCAGCTTTTCTCAATCAACCATTACTTTTAACACTGGAAAAAAGAAGAAGGTTAGAGAAATATTTCTTTTTTGGATGTTCAATAATGTAATTTTTTTTTGTGTCTTCTTCCTTATTATCAGATAAGTTATCCAACCAAATGAATTAGTAGACATACTCAAATTTATATCTTCATTCATGTCCCAAACTCATTTTTCATAGTTACTAAATAATCCATATAAACTTGTGCCGAAATCAAAATTATGTAAATCTTACCTCATCAAAATGGTAGATGTTTTGGGACACCAATTACTATTTGCACAAAGGTTTTTGCTCTTTTTTTTTTATACTTTAGTTCTGAAAGTTGCACTGATGACAAGGATTTTTCCTCGTACACGTGACAGGCACCTCATAACGTTGCTTCATAGACAAATCTCTGGGAGATGAATAGATCATGTGATCCTGGGATCAAATGAGAGGTGGTGTTACGAGTCTTGTAATGGCGTAATTGAACTGGAAAAAATAGCTCTTAAACTGGGCCATCATTATCGCATGGTGCCGGTCCAGGATTACTGCCAACCCAAGGAAAAAAATAGGGAGGCTGGCGCTCGGTCTCCATGAAAGCAAATAAAGCTTTTGCATTCACACGTAGACAAAAGTGGATGTGGACCATATGGTATGGGTCCTACCTACGTGGACCTCAGATCTAAGTCACTGGGTGTGAATTTAGGTGTTGTTAAGAATTGGATTACGGTTTACGTGGTCAAAGAAGGAGATGGTTTGAAAACAAACAAAACTCTCGTTGTCGAGTGGTGACGCCTTACTCTAGAGGAACCTCTGACTTTACGCAGCGATCTCTTGCTACCTACCCACTTTGTTATTCCCGTTGGAAACCGGGCGTCGAAGTGATGGAATTGTCCATGATTTTGGCTCGTCCACTGGTCTATTTAACGATCGGATGGAGATTGATGCATGCCAGTGCAGCGATGATGGCCGTGCTTCCAAAATGGCGTTAGACGGTGGAGGTGCTATTCTGATCGATTCCTAGCTTCGATATGAAACAACAAAAATAAGAAAGAGCATGTTCGGCGAGAACCCTATGATAGCTAACTCAAATACGCCTCTCAAGGAATAGGAGAAAGTTTGTGAGGGGCAGAGAAATATCGTAAGAGAGTGGAAAAAGAATTTTCCTGAAGGACTCTTGGGAATAAAAAATATAGATGAGGGCTGGGACCTGTCATCGAGTAGTTGGGGCTATATGTTAATTGATATGGTAAACAAACCCAAAATACATAACCGCACTTATCGGTCGTGGAGATTTACTTAGGTATCGTATTTGCTAGCAAACAGTTAGAGGGAGAGTTCGAAATGCAAATAACTCTTGCTTTCATAATTTGCCATGTGGCAAGTTCTGATTGGTCAACCTGTAGCTAGGTAGTAAGCTTTAATTGTAACAACCCAGAATCTCACCCGAAATAGCTAGCCAGAAGGTATTATTTGGATTTCTTGATATTGTATAAGTACCTAAGATCTATCCAGCAAATAATCGATGTGGGACTAAACACATGCCTCCATGGGTCTTCATATTAATTGATCAGTTTGCCACATCAACTGGAGTTGGTTCCGAGATGTATCATTTGTCGCCAACTGATTCCATATATTATATTGCTTAAAACGAGCCCATCATCTAATTACACGAGTTCACAATGGGGATTGATGCAATACAATTTTTTTCTTTAACTAATGGTATTATTATTGTTTGTTCGGCACGCACAAAGGGGTTCTAAAGGCAAGGCATGTCACGAATGCTTCTTAAATTTTAATTTGTAACTCTATAATCTATACTACTAGCCTAATTGCACATTGGTCCAAGCTTTAGCGAGCTGCTTAATCTAACTATTAGCAAGTTGAGATCCAATATAATAGAAACGTGCTCATTCTTTTTTCTTCTTTTTGATATAGAAAACCTGCTCATTTCAAACGAAATAATCTCCCCAGTATTTTATAAAGAAGAGGCCTATGTCAAAAATTGATTACAGCTAACTGATGAAATCTTTCCATCCATCTTTTATTGGCTGTGAATTTGAGATAGGAGGAGCATTGAGATCAAATATATATTCACATGATACATCAAATCGTTTCATCCCCCAAAAAAAAAAATTGAATTCATTTCATTTATTAGATATGATAAGAAATTTCAATATATAAATATCAAAATTCTCAACCATCAAATATAAGTCTAACTTTCTATTTGCACAAGATATAAAAATCTACTACATATTTCAATAATAGAAATTTCGAAAACTCAAGTTGTTGAATTCAAATAATATAGAGGGGGAACAATATACTTCTGTTGACATCTCTTTTTCCCAACTTGGAGGGGGAATAATACGACACAGAGAATTAGAGTCATTGGATTTAACCTAAGTCTCTCTCTGGGGCAGCTCATGTCTCCATCATTTTGGGGGTCATATTGGAAGCAATAAATTGGATTTTTATAGCATTCGTAAGAGAATATCAGCATACATAATATGTGGGACAAAAGTTATTGGACAGGCAACAAATCCTCCACAATTTAAGTTGTAGTTACAAGCAAATATTTAGACAGCCATTTTTTTAGCAAATGTAGCCACTTGTTACAATCACAATATGTGGAAGATAAGCATGATCTCTTTGGAATTCCAAATTTAATGCTTCATGTATTGCACAAAGTCTCATGCATACATGTCATAAAATGAATTTGACTGGTGGAGGCAGAGGGATTCTTATCGAAGCTTTCATCATATTGCGGATTGCAATATTTTAGCAGCCTCAATCATTTCTCAAAGAAAAATAATTTGGAAACATGATAAATTGTGATAGATCAAGTAAAAAAAAAATAAATTTCGAAGGCTTTTTCTTTTTGTTTCCAAGTAACTCCTCTAAGGAATTGACTCTCCTAAAGTCTGCCACAAACACTGATTTCAGAAGCTTCGTAGCTCCTGCATAGACGGTTTCATACTCATTTTTGCATACGTAATTTTATTATTGGCTTGTTTTGACTGAAAGGGTCCAACTGCACGCGTACGCAACCGCCTTTTCTTGAGTTTCCGTGCACGGATTTCGTTGCACGACACGAGCCTATCCGAACGCACCAAACGCGTTAAACGGCCAACAAAACCGCGGCTTTTATCGAAGAAACTTCCGCCACCTTCCCCTGACTCCATGTTTATAAAAGGTTACGTCCCTCCTCCCTCTCCCTTCACCAATTCACCACCTTCTTCTCCGTCCTCCTAGCTTTCTTCTCCGTCCTTCTCCTAGCAGGCACCGAAGAGTCCATCTCTCTCTTCTCTCTCTCTCTCTCGATCATTAGATGGCTGAATCGAAGCAAGGCCACCTGAACGGGGCCTACTACGGCCCCCCGGTCCCTCCCCAACGCAGCTACCAAAGCGTCGGCCGAAGCTCGAGCTGCGGCCCGTGCTCCTGCCTCTGCAGTCTATTCAAATTTCTCATCTCTATAGTCATCATTCTAGGCATCATCGTCCTCGTCCTCTGGCTCATCTTCCGCCCCGACCAGCTGAAAGTCTACGTCGACTCCGCCTCCCTCACCCAATTCAACCTCAGCAGCGGCAACAACCTCCAATACAACCTCAACCTCAGCATGAGCATCCGCAACCCTAACAAGAGGATCGGCATCTACTACGACTACGTCGAGCCCCGAGCCTACTATGATGGGGACCGGTTCGCCTTCACCACCGTTCCTCCATTTTACCAGGGCCACAAGAACACCTCCATGATCTACCCAGTGTTTGAGGGCCAGCAGGTTTTGCTCGGGGACTCGGTCAACACAACTTACAACGGGGAGAAGAGTAAGGGGTATTACTACGTGGATATCAAGGTCTACTCTAGGCTGAGGGCCAAGGTGGCGATCTTTAAGATCCGTTATACAAAGACGAAGATAGATTGCAGCCTGAAGCTTCCTGTGCCGGGGAGCTCGTCGGCCGCGTTCGAGAGGACCAAGTGTGATTGGGACCTCTTCTGATCATGATGTGCTATCTAGTTTCCATGAGAGGGATTATTCATTGATTTATTGTTATTTTTGATATATTTTTCCCCTTGGGAGAGTATCATAGATATATATATGACTTGATATGTTGTTGCTTTCATATTTCTTTTCTGTATGACTATATTCTATATATATATATATATATAATAGAATGGTATACTTTCTTGTGAATAAATTGATCTGTGGTTGCGTGCTTGGTGATCAATCTTTGATGACATCCCGAAGAGACGATTTAATTTCTTATGTTGGATTTAGTCATCGTCTTTGGCAATGGTAGTTGGGTCAATATATGTGGCTGTTTTTTTTTACTATTGCTCTATCTCTGGTTTTAAATACTTTAGATGCCATTGACTACTATGGAAACTGGACCAAATCAACAAACTACTTCTCATTGACTAGTATGATTTCATATTCGCTAACAAGCTGAGCCGCTGCTCCTCCAACCATTGTTCATAACTTCATGTGGTACCACAGAAAGCAGATATGCTTCTTGGATTAAAAAAAAAAAAGGCCTTGTTACATTTCTTCCTCATGATGGAAAAATTAGTAGCGCTTTCGACCTTATTGCATTCGCAGCTGAAATAAAGCTGGCCCGAGTAAACCAATCATAGACGCATCCTCTCATACATCTCCCCATTTACAATTAGGTAATTATACCATAATCTTTGGCAGTCAGCATTCAAATATTTTCTCAATCATGACTAATAATGCATAAATTATTGAAAACAGTTTAAGATGTCATTACTAGTGACCATAAAACAAGAGTTCAGCTCCTGTTCGATTCATGATGGCACCTTAGAAGAAGGCCTGTCCCTCAATCACAAGTGCCCGTATGACAGGGGCCCATACCATCATACATGGGTCATCAGGCTATGTGGGCCTTTTAAATCATGAATGACATGTCATAGAGAAGCAGGTCGTGATTCCAAGTATGAGCAAAACTAATCCTCTACCCCTTCCTTTATTGCGACGGTCAGGTTTGGCAATCAAATCTTTTCAGAAATTATATGCAAGGTTAGGTATTATTATTCTATTAGTACCACAGATGGCATATATGTTAGGTTTATGCATTAAACATTATAATAATGTTGGACTGTGGGATGGGTTAAGGTAGAAGGTTCGCAATTTGATCCAAGCTTAGGCCATTCCACAACTAAGTAGGCCCAATTGGCTAAAATGAGGGCTGGGTTGAGCGGGCTGTGGGCTAGCGAGACCCTAATGTGCAAACCTTTCTCATGAGTCTATGAACATGGGTGTCAGTGGTCACCAAGCCCAGCCCATCCCAAAGTTGAGTTGCCTAGTGGGGTTTAGTGTCAAAAAATGGGCTTTCAAGAACTAAGCTGGACAAAACCTCATCGGGTATTCTTAGATCTCTCTCTAGTCGCCAAATTACATCCTAATTGGCGTGTTACATGACTGGTTTTGCTGGAGGATTTTTAGGTGGATAGAATGAAGCTAGATTTGACTTAATCAAGCATGATACCAGCCAATTCTTTGTCACTGTAAATTGGATGGACCTAATTCTCAATGCTACTTGGATCTTGACCACTATATACGGCCGAGTGAGCATGATCCAAAATCCTTATATTCTAAAGAGAGCTCGGGCATATTAGATACTCCTTTTCCCACCTGTGGATTGTTAGATACTCCAAGGCCTTTCTTTCCCTCATCAGATCCTCGCATCTTCCAAACCCACCTCTTAAAGGCTAGGATTTTACATAGATCAATCACAAAGAATAGGATTACTTATGTCCACATGCGATCCAAATAGTGCTTCCTAACCCATGCTCTGACCTTGCCCCTATCAATCTCTCCCTCTTAGGTTTTCCAAAGGTCAAAGTTTCCTTAAAAATTTGACAGAATTTGGTTGTCTTCAGGCGGCAGCGCAAGGCGGCCACTACGGCTGGGATATCTACTAGCACGTCAAGGGGTGTAGTAGTCAATCTAGTTCACAAGCTTTAGAGTAACTAAAAATGCTCTCAAGTGCTCGTAGGCCGAGATGATGACTTCAGTGATCAAAGCCGGGAAGGAAAGGCTGCTCAATCATATTCAAGATTTTGATAAAAGGAGAGAGGGCCTCTCTCTGAATCAGACTGAGAGGAGGAATATTCAAATGGACAAGTGAAAATGAAAAGTGTTTTGAACTTCTAAAAAGAAAGATAACTGAAGCTCTAATAAAAAGAAAGGTGACTAAATCTTGCATGAACAGGTTTGAGATCGCATTCTCAAGCATACTCAGAAATATAAAAAGCAAGCCAACAAGCACCGCAAGTCAACAGCTTTTAAAGAAGGTGATTGAGTTTGGATTCATCTACGAATGGAACGATTTCTTAGTGGGCATCATGCTAAGCTCATGCCCAGAGCCGTTGGTCCATTCAAAGTGCTTCAATGCATTGGAGAAAACGCGTACAAGATCGATCTCCCAGGTAACTAGGGTATATATGCAACTTTCAATGTTCCTAATCTTTCGCCCTATTCTAATGAAGAAGGAGAGAAAGACTCGAGGTTGAGTCCTTTCGAACCAAGGGAGCATGACACGAAAGTGTTTGATAATCTGCCCGTTAAGCCCAATGAATCCCAAGACCAGTCCACTATCTTGTCCAATAACCATATGATTATTGAATTTGAATTTTGGAACAATTATGGATAATTATCCAGCAAACTATGTCTCATTGGAAAGCTCTATGTCTCTAGTTTCCAACGCATTAAACAGTGTGCAATTTGAAGTTTTCTAGAGGAAGTTATGGTGATTTTACTGAAGGTTATACAAGGCTAGCAGGATACTATGGAAATTCATGTTTTTCTTTACTTTCTTTGTCTTTTCAAGAATTAGGTGTATTAATCTTATTTAATAGTTATGAAAAAATAGTAAGCTTTAATTACTCATGCTTAAATAGGTGCATTAATCTTATTTAATAGTTGTTGGAAAGTAGCAAGCTTTAATTACCCATGCTTGGAGAGTTTTCTAAGTTTTTCTATTCAAACCCCTTTGTGTTAATAGAATGGGCAGACTTGAGTTGATTATCAAACTAAGCCTTTGGCTTGTGAGGAAGGATTTGTTCTTAAACTCTTATCTTTCCATGGATTTCGATAGGTGGTGAGTTCTTGCTCTGTATCCCTTATGAGTTTCTTTTGGATGGTGATTTCTGTATCCCTTTTGGGTGGTGAGCTTATTTTTTTCTTTGAGTGGTGATATATGTATCCCATTGGAGTCCTTTTTCTTTATCCTTTTATTTACTACCCGCTTGGTATTATTCTGGTGTCATTGTTGCCCGGTATTATTCTTACCCGGTAACTTTGTTGCCCGGTATCATTACTAGAAGTATAAAGCCAAAGTTAAATGGCTTATAGAGGGTGACAATAATATGGCCTTCTTCCACAAGTCAGCAAATATTCGTAGAATGCTGAATAAGATTTCTGATGTTGAATGGATGGATATGGAAATATTTGAAAATAATTTAAAAAGTTTTCAAGGATTTCTTCAAAAATCTTTGTGATGTGCCCATATATACATCATTGAACATTGATTGGGATAGCTTATACCCATCTGGTATAGATCTCAACAGCCTTTACTCTTCTTTTACCTTGGATGAAATGAAAGGGATGGTCTTCCGCTTTAAAGGTGATAAGAGTTTGAGGTCAGATGAATTCGCTATATGTTTCTTTTAGCATTTCTGGGATCCCATTAGTCATGACCTTCACCTCCATAATTACAATGTTGATCAATTGAGGATCAATTATGCCTTTCTCACTCTAATCTTGAAGAAGAAGGTTGCCAAATCACCTTCCAACTTTAGATCTATTATCCTCATACACAACTATATAAAAATTTTTATGAAAGTCCTCACCAACAGGTTGCGACATTTTATGGTTGGGTTCATCCCGACGCAGACCATATATCAAGAGAAAGTCGATAAGTTTTTATGTGCCAATGAAATCCTCCACCATTCAAAAGAAAGGTGGCATTGAAGGTATCATTTGCAAATTTGATTTTTCTAAAGCTTTTGATACCATAGGTACCTCCTCAATGTTCTCTTGCACTGCAACTTCCCAGCAAATAGATTGGATTGGTGGAAAACTTTTATGCTCCTCAAAGATTGTAGTGGATGTGAATGATGAGCTAGAGAATTGGATACTTTGTACGCAGGGACAAAGATAGGGGGATCCTTTATCTCCTTTTTTGTTCATTCTTTCTGTTAACTCCTTCTGCATGATGCTCAATAAGGCTGGTTCTGCTAGAACTTTTGAGGGGTTGAGTAATCCTTGGATTAGTGGAGGCATAAAATTTCTTTAGCATGCAGATGATACCCTTATTCTGGCCTAGTGAAGAAAGAGTATATGGTTGCACTGAAGATTATTCTTTATTGCATCGAGTTTACCTTCGGGCTCTATATCAATTATCAAAACAAAGTTCCATCTCATCCATTAGTAAGCAATCCTAGACTGGAGAAGATTGTGCCATGTGGCTTAATTACTCTTTCTCTCCCCTCCCCATTAAGTACCTTGGTCTTCTATTATGTGGAACTAAGCTCTCAAAGTCAAACCAGACCTTCTTGTCATGATGGGTTGAGTTTAGATTGGCTAGATGAAAGAGTAACTTTCTATCCTTTGAGTTGAGTAAGTTTCCATGCTTTGCTGGAAGACCCACCTTGATCAATTCACTGCTTACCTCCCTGCCGCTCTACGAAATGTCCCTCTTCAATTTGCTAGGTTGGGTGTGCTAGAGAATCGACATGTATAAAAGGTCTTTTTTGTGGATAGGTTCTTCAAAGCTCCCGGGGGATCTCGTGCAAGATGAATTGGCAAATAGTTTGCATGCAAAAAGACGGAGAAGAGCTAGGGGTAAAAGAAATCACTCAGCTAAATGTCTCTCTTCTTACAAACTAAGCTTGGAGATTACTCTTTTTAAATGTAGGATTATGGAAGTGGCAGATTTAGCTTGGTTATCATAAAAAAGTTAAACTTTCTATGAGTTGAAAACCGATATGAAGGTGCTCTAGCCTCTAGAGAGATGTAGTTCATGCTCTCCAAGCATCCTAGAATAGGGTTCAGTGCAGCATCGACAAAAATCAAAGTACCTTATCTAGGAGACAACTCGATTTGTGATGCCCCTCTTCGTACTATCTTTCTTGACTTATCAGAAAAATGGCATAGTGGCGAAGCTCTTTATCAGATCTTCAATCCATGATCACTTTGAACTAAGAGGAGGATTAGATCATTTGGAAGCCAAACAACAGTGGCGAATTTCCACCGCTTCACTATACCAATTTCTTAAACCTGAGACATTAAATGTAGGTTCACATCTTCTCTCTAGAGTTTTTGTATCCCTTTTAAGATTAAATATTTCCTTTGATTACATTGAATAAAAAACCTAAATACCAGAGAGTTGAGTGGGAAAAAACTTGGTATGAAACTTGGCGAGTGTGCTTAGTGTAACCAGACTTCAGAAATCGTGACCGCATTTTGTTGGTTGCTACTTCTCCATTTGAAAGGATGTTTTCTTGGCTCTTAAGAATGCTCCATCCTCGATTCTCTTTTGGTTGCCCTATGTTTCAACTAGATTTAGAAGAACCTTTCGAAGAAGGTTCGGCACGGTTGATCTTATACTACTCACGGCTATCACGTGGGCCTATTAAAAGGATTAGAATTCTATGATTTTTCTTAACAAGAATTTATCTATTACGGTTATGGCTCAGAAGGACTTCGCATCTTCAATGACTCGTCTTTATTATGTGACTGAAATATTTTTTCATAATTCAAAAGAGTTTGGATGAAAGAAATATTCCTAAAGATTTTTATGAATGCTGATCGACAAGATGCCTGCTTCTTTCTTCTCATTTTTCTATGACTTTTTTCATCTACCAATCTGTAATATAACCTCTGAGGATCTTTATTCTCCTGTATTTTTTTTTTCTAATCTTCAATAAAAGCCAGGTGGATATCTCTACCTCTCTTTCATTCAAAACAAAGAGAACCTAGTTTCCTCTCTCACTCTCTTTCTCTCTCACACACACTCTCTCTCCCTCTGATAGTTGGAAGGACAACACTTCATAAGAATTTTACCAATGCTTCCTGAAGTAGGTACTTCCCTAAATATTAGCATTTACAAGATAGAATAGATTAAGAATCTTTCCACGCAGGACGTCTCCTCTAAGTATGGGAGAGAAGGAAACGATAAGCAATGGTGAACATAAATATATGCGGTATACCACCGGTGTCTGCGTATACAATCAATTATTATTATCATGATATATATGCATGCAAAACTTGCCTTGAATCCTGAGATATCAATTTTCTCATCGAGTGACCAAAATTCTGATGTATTGAGATTTCAGTTTTATCAATTTATACTGGCCAAGATAATAGGTTGAATTTTTTTTCATACATCATATTAAGGGCTTCTTGATACGTATCACTACTAATATTCATGGAGCTGATAGGACTATTTTCAGCTAAAAAGATTGATAGGTATTATATGTATTATATGAATAGCGAGACGATATATTTTTAGTTTTTATATATATAACATTATGTGTATATACATGTTACGAACATTCATAGCGAGCAACATACTATCATATAAATCATCAGAACTAGATGAATTATCTAGCAATTTTGTAGGATCAAATCATAACTTCCATTAGATCACTTCAAAAATAAATAAATAAATAATAACAATAAAAGAGATATGTGGTCATAGCTAAGATTACATAAAGAGCCCTGCAATCTATGACAACCATGATGCCACAACTCCAGCTTTTGGGCCACCCAACCTAATAAAAAGGGTCCATTGGCATCCGCAATTGAGTCCGTAAGATGGCGACAGAGTTTCCACACCTAAACTTTCACAGAGTTCGCGAAAAGGAAAGTTGCATGGCTTCCTTTAGCAAAGGGTCGCCATCCCAACAAACTCTTTTCCTTTCCTTCCGGGCTTTCATCTTGAGAATTTTTGGCATGGAAGTAAGGGAATTCTCAGTTTCAACAGCTCTATCATCCACTCATTAATACTCTCCCTATATATAAAAATATATTTTATACGACCACATGTCATGATATCTCCATCTATAGACCTATGTCATTCAAAGGTGATGCTTTGGGGATCCAAAGAGTTTGGTATCTTTAATTATGAGATGCATGAGATGGAGGGCGAAGTAGCACCAGTCCGTATCTTCCTTGTTCTTTTTCCTTATTTGATATGAATTCACCTCGAAATTCTACTGAGGAAGGACTAGTCAAAAAGCGGAGATAACACATGCACGAGGGATGAGTGTGAGGGAGATCAGAGGGCGAGGACAGAGGAAATGATGGTGCTTTTGATGAATGTTAGGTCGTTATCCTGAATCATTTTTAAGAAGGGAGTGGGGGCTTCTCTCTTTAACTATCTTGTGGGCACGAGTGAGTTTAGGCAAAGCAAAGCTCCTGAACAAAAGCTGTTTGGCACCATGTATTTTCTCTTCCACTTGCATTTCAGGTAGCAGTACTGAAGCCTTTAATAGGTGTTTAGGGACTAGAAATATGTAAGCACTCTACAAAACCAAGTGATCAGGAGATTAAAGCAGGGGAACAGTGAGGTATAAAGAGAATGGGAAGTATTGTGTTGGAGAAACAACATGGGAAAGAATTCTTATATTATGCCAACAATTCACTGAAATTATGCCAACAATTAACTGAAACTTTAGAAAATATTCTTATATTAAAATTGAAAAAAAAATGGGAATACAAACTTCTTATTATGTTTAAGTCTCAGTAACAAAGAAAAGGCCTTCCTGTTATATTTTCATTTTCATTCTTGTAAATTCATGCATGGAAGAGGCAAGAATAATAAAGAATAGAGAAAAACACCACAGACAAAATATTTTATTACTATCAATGCTTTTCAGATTTTCTGGATTTGTTTTTTATTTTTAGAGCCCTTTCTTTGTGTGATATTTACTGAAAACAATAGATCAGGCTTAGAAGTTCAACCAGTGAAGGCTTTTTTTTCTTCTTTTTTTTTTTTGGGGGGGGGGGGAGACGGACGATTCATGAACTATGTGCATGAATACATACATATACTAACAACTTAAAAGAGAAATCTGAAGAAACATTAACAATATTAGTTCATAGAACATTAACTAAATACAAAGTCAAAAACTAAAAGAGACAACCTAGTTAGCTGCAGCATTTCCCTCATAAAAAAGGTGAGTGGACTAAAACCAGCTTGAGGAATCATACTCCATATATATATCCTAAATCTACAGGTGAGCATCGACTTGTCAACCACTATAGAAGTGTAAGTGCAAAAATACTTGTATTTATTAATTCTTCCTTTACTGGATTCTATGAGATGCCCATGCATGACTTTTTTTCTTGCCAACTTGCTTGATTCGGATATTTTATTTCTTGGATAATTGTAAGTTTACATGAGAGATTCCCTTTTTGGATAATGTGGTGTAAAATAGAAAGGTTTCATGGATTTCATTCTAAAACCAGAAGGATAGAGAGACGCAATAAATCTCGTCAGTTATCCTTGCCTGAAACCTCTATCGATTTACCTACTTATACTTTTGCATGAATATTATAAATATATTATTCATCAAATATTAAAAAATAATATAATATATTAGATGTTATTATATGAGTATCAATATATCAAATGCTAATAATTATTATGATAAGATGCAATAATATATATGATTGGTAACCATACTAACTATGATACATATACTAACTATACTAAATTAGAAGTTGTTGATATATTACAACATTATAATAATATTATACTATGATCCAATTAAGAGCCGGCTTGGATGTTTACCCATCATTCATGAAGAAAATATAAAGCTAGATACGAGAACTTCATTTGACATTACTGAAAGTGAGCAAATGAAGGACTTGTTTTAAGCGTTAAGATGTGACTAGACTAAGATCCATATGGTATTGTGAGTAAAGACACCCACACTCTATGAAATTGAGAATCTCCACTGTAGCATATATTATACCCTATATAATATGTCACAAAGTGAAGAGTAGGTATTGACTACTTTAGTATGTTATCTATGGTCATGAGTGATTTGACTTAAAGAGACATTATTGGAGAATAGTTAACTCAAATCCAAGTGGCATTGGGGCAAAAGGCAAGCAAACTTGGAAATACACCCCTCACTTGTATTCACTAGCCAGTTATATCATTCTGATGATAAGGGTCATAATTATGGATATATGTGAAGTTAAAGCGGGGTTAAGTATCGTTTCCTTGACAGATTGAGAGATGCTTGATCTGGTATAACTAATTAAGTTTGGGGTACAATGATATGTTGTGACCATTTTCTTTCTAGACTTTTTGTTTTTTGGGTTGATGTCTCCATCCTAGCTAGCCCTAATGGATTTCTGTTTGGAGCTCCCAAGCGTAGTTGTATTCACTAGTGGCATGACCTTTTTGTTTGCATGAATGGGATTCAAGATTTGATAGCATTATTTAACATATCAAAGGCATGATCGTGCCCATCATTTGTAAGTGGGAGATGTTAGTTAGTCCTATTGGGCACCCATGAGGGCATGTCCATGCTTGGTTCAAGTGGGAGTTACCACTTGGTGCTAACTGTCTTGTATAGTTATCACTATTCCTAATAACTCCCTCAATCACCCCTATAATAAAACAAGGAGATCAGAAAGGAGAGAGTCACAAATCCATTGATTGCCTACCTTCTATCTCCCTCTACCACCCCTAAACCTAGGAGACTCTTGGATTGTGAGAAAGAGTCATTGTTTCATTTGTAAATAGATTCTTGGCCATGAAATCATGCTGTTCAACCATGCAAGTGAAGTAGGATGATCAAGAGTACGAGGAGGAACCCAAATGCACATAATCCTAGCCAAAGAAAAATCCTGAAAACATTGATCATGTGCTTCTGAATGGTAAGTTATTGATCTTCCTTCAGGTTGATTATATGATTTCTTTCAAGACCTAACAATGTTGTGAAGGGATATTCTAAAATTTGAGGTTGTTGATCTAATGAGTATGTCCCTCATCCAATATACCTTATTATACAAGTGCTTGTTTCCATTTGTTCTATAATTCCACTCATTCCCCCACAATCAGCTTTCTTTTCTTCTTCTTCTTCCCTGATATGTTTCCTATATCATCAATTGAGGGCATTGTTTTTAATTTCATGCCATGCCTGACTCTAGAACTGCTCTTGGAAGCCACCAAGGGGAAAAAAATGCTACGGCCAAGCAAATTGAAATACTCTGGACCCATCATAGCATTTCATCCATGTAAATAGTAGTCCCTAAGTTTGAAATAGATAAAAAGACATAAAGAGCGTGATGATGTCATTCTATTAGATTTATTTTTAGGTACACTGATCTTTTCTTTTCACAAGGCCCATTGTCCTCATTGAACTATAGAAAGTAAGTACATGGCACTGGGAAGTCTAGAAGTAGGAATGACAAAATGATCTTGATAGAGCTTAGGATTAGCATGTTTTGTGTAAGAGCATTGCATAGGTACGAAATTCAAAGTTCAGAAATGAAGATGGAAGAGAAGAATTTTTCTCTTAATACAAAAGAAAAAAGAGAAGAACAATTACTTTTCTATAAGTTTCTTACAATAGTGAGCAAGATCTACATAATAATAACAATAATAATAGTGGGTAACTAAAAAAGTACCTAGTTCCTCACTAAGTAACGCTTGGAAGAGTTCAGCAGACACAGGCATTGATGCAAGTTGCATCAGGATGATCACTTTGCAAGTTGATGATAAGATGCATGCATTGTAAAAAAAGTTACAATTATACAATAGACTATGAATTTTCATTTCTTGCTACCTCACATTTTAGAATAGAGATACTAGGGCGATGCTGTGAAAGCATTGACCACTGCGTAGGCTGAAGGATCAAAATTGTTGTCTGGAAGAATCTCATAGTAAGAGGTTGAATCCCAACTAGGATCAAGGATACCGTTTGTGAACTCAAATATCATTTGAAAATCTATAGATGAGGCAAATTTGATCAATCTCAATCAATATTTTTCTTTGCTCGCATTAGGATTGAGGAGCCCCATCGGTACTCCTCACCATGAAGGAAAGAATAAACGGAGGTCTCTAAGAGAGTCTTTGATGAGTAAGAGAGAGGTTTCGAAGGTGATGGTTTCAACAAACCCCTCTACCGGATCTTCTCATGGAACTTTGGTACAAGGAAAAGATCTTCAAAATTGTGTTAGTGGCAGGAGCTCCTTTAGATCTTGATGAATGGACCAAGTCTTCCACCAAGAAAGGGTTTGCCAAGTTTTTTTGCTCATCGATGTGGTGAAGAGTGTTTGCCAAGGGGCTCGGATTAGGGTGAAAGATGTTAGCTTAGCTTTAGCTTAGCTGTATATTAGCTTAGCTAGTGACATGACCTGATAATATAGCCGTTGTAATATAGCCGTTGTAACTGTACATGAGCTGTATACGATAGCCACCTTCTTATAAAAGGTGGGCTATGGATGGTTTCTACTAAATAAGAAAAGATCTTCATCTTCTCTTCTCCTCTATCTTGACATATGGATGGTTTCTACTAAATAAGAAAAGATCTTCATCTTCTCTTCTCCTCTATCTTGACATATGGATGGTTTCTACTAAATAAGAAAAGATCTTCATCTTCTCTTCTCCTCTATCTTGACAAAAGAAAAGTTCAACTCGCAGCAATTCATCCATGAAGAACTGCAGATATTTGCCACTCTTGTGGTCATATAGGGAGAACCTTGGAATCTTGGGGTTGTGCCAGGAATCAGGAAGCCACACAAGTTTATGGACCTTGGATCCATGCAGCCTGGTACAAGTATCCTCCTCTTCCGCACAAGAGACCAAAAAATCGACTACTCTACCCCCTGCTGTTGGACAATCCTCGACCACATGGATGCAGCCAAGAATAACCATGAAGTGAAACCAATCAAAACCTATGCCAATGGGACCTAAAACCTATCGATTGGTAGGATCATGTTCTCGGTTTCAACCACTGATGATAGACATATCTGAGGAGCCATGGGGAACATAGATGATGGAAATTGTGGTTGTCCCAGTAAATACTAACAGAAAATGATATTATGAACAGAGAAGAAGAAAAAAAGATAGAAGGAGGAAGACTAAGATCAAAGGATAGAAGAATTATAAGATGTATATTTCTTCAAAATCAATTAATTACAATCTGAAGCTAACTATATATAGGCAAGTCTGAAACTAACAAATTGTACTAACTTAACAGATTTGATACAACTCAGCTCCAGCTCAGCTGATGAGCTCAGCAAGTCTAACTAATTAATTGAATCTAGTTATCGGTTGAATCCATGTCTAACTAATTAACTGAATCCAGCTATCAGTTGGGCTTCTATTTCATCCATTTCATTTCTAGCTCATCATAGCAACACATAGGCAGCTTATATTTAAAGACTCCCCCTCAAGATGAGCAATGAATATTACGAATGCTCATCTTGGACAGAAGAAAGTGAAATTGAGCAGAGCTGAGTGCTTTAGTGAAGATATCAACTAATTGGTATTGAGAATGAATATACGAGGTGTGAATGAGTCCAGATTGGATCTTTTCTCGAATCAGATGACAGTCTAATGTGATATGCTTGGTTCTTTTGTGAAAAATTGGATTAGCAGCTATAGACAAGGTTGCTTGATTGTCACAAAATAGCAGGCAGATCTAAGGTGTGGAACACCAAGATCAGCCAGAATATGTTTGATCCAAGTTATTTCATAGCTTGTAGAGGCCATTGCTCGGTACTCAACCTTAGTAGAAGATCTGGATATAGTTGATTGTTTTTTGGATTTCCATGAGATTAAAGATTCACCAAGGAACACACAATAACCTATAAGCGATCTCTTGTTTCTGAGCAACCAGCCCAGTCTGGATCAGAGAAAGCTTTGATTTGTAGTTGGGAAGAAGATGGAAAGAATAAGCCTTGGCTATGGGAAGCTTTAAGATATCTCAGCACACGACGAACAACATCAAGATGAGGCTGGTGGGCTTGTCCATGAATTGATTGAGAACCCGTAAGGAGTATGAAATGTCGGATCTGGTGATGGTAAGATATAAGAGTCTCCTAGTGAGACGCCTATACTCAGTCGGATCAGCAAGAGGTGAACCAGCATCTTTGACCAACTTCAGATTCTGTTCAATAGGAGTTCTAGCTAGCTTAGCACCAAGAAAGCCAGTGTCTGAGAGTATATCATATACAAACTTGCGCTGACAGAGAGAAATGCCTTCACTGGATCTTGCAACCTCAAGCCCCAAAAAATACTTGAGCTCATCCAAGTCTTTAATTTTAAATTGCTAATCTATGGTAACTTTAAGATTGTTAATGGCAGTAAGATCATTGCTAGCTAAGATAATATCATCAATATACACTAAAAGTGCTATAAATAATGAACCAGACTGCTTTGTAAAGAGAAAATAATCAGCTTTAGATTGTATGAAACTAGTGGCTAGAAAGAATTGAGAAAGTTTAAAAAACCACTGCTGAAGCCTTTTTCAGACCATAGAGAGATTTGTTATGCTTGCAAACTTTAGACTCCCCCTTGCTAGCAAAACTAGGACGGATTATCATGTAAATCTCTTCATTCAAATCACCATAGAGAAAGGCGTTATTGACATCTAGTTGATGAAGATGCCAATTGTTTACAGCTGCAACAATAAAGAGAATTCTGATAGAAGCTAATTTTGCCATAGGTGAGAAGGTTTCAAAGTAATCAAGACCTTCCCGTTGGATGTATCCTTTGGCAACTAAGCGAGCCTTTTTGCGTTCCACAGTACCATTAGAATTAAATTTTATGTTGTAACACCACTTGCAATTAATGACTTTTTTATCAGGTGGTAAATCAATGATAGTCTAGGTATTATTTTATTCAAGAGCATCTATTTCTTTGGCCATGGCTTTCTTCCATTTAGGGCATTGAACTGCCTAAATGATAATAGCAAGAACAAAAGATTTATATAGGCAAGAGAGAGTTTATTATCGCTAAGAGAAGGAGATATGTCATACTGATTACCTGTTAACAGAGTAGAACTAGTCACCATGGATTCTGATGGAGAGGCAGTGGAATGAGTGGCTAATTGATAGTGATATTGCTGAAGATAAGAAGGTGGTTTCTATTTCTGGTGGATTTTCTAATAGGTTGAATATTTGACTCAGGTGTGGTATGTGAATGTGAGAAAGGTTCTATTGGATTAGTAAGTGAAGAAGGTTCTGATGAAGAGGTTTGAAGGGAAGAATTAGGGTTAGATTGAATGGGTGAAGCAGGAGCATGTAAAGGAGGATTTGGAGAAGAATATATATCAGGTATAGAGTTTGGAATGATAAAATGGGAATCAGAATGTTCTAAGGATAAAAGAAGAAATTGTTTGACTGAAAAAATATGTTCATGGAAAACAACATTTCGAGAAATGTAAAAAAGACTTGGATTGCAGATTATAAATTTTGTAACCCTTCATCCCATAAGGGTAACAAAGAAAGACAACAGGTTCAGCTCGAGAATCAAATTTAGTTCTATGCCATGTGAGAGTGGAGACATAGCATAAACAACCAAAAATTTTGAGATGATCATAAGTAGGTTTGGAAGAGAATAGGATTTCATAAGGAGACTTATTTGACAGTAAGGGGATGGCATTCTGTTGATGAGATAAGTGGTTGTCAAAATACAATCACTCCAAAATTTAAGAGGGACATTAGATTGAAATCTTAGTGCTCTAGCAACGTTAATAAGGTGCTAGTGTTTTCTTTCTACGGTTTCATTTTGCTGAGGAGTTTCAACACAAGAGTGTTGATGAATGACTCCCTTTGAATTAAACAATTCATAAAGACTAAATTCAGCACTATTATTAGGGCGTATAGATTTAATTTTGGTACCAAATTGAGTCTCCATAAGGTTAAAGAATAATTGTATAAATAATTGTGTTTGTGACTTTGAGTTCATTAAGAAAACCCAAGTGGATCGACTAAAATCATCAACTATGGTCAAGAAATAATGAGAACCATCATAGGCAGGAACATCAAAAGGTCCCCACACATCACAATGAATGAGCTCAAAAGGAAATTGAGTTTTTTTCAATGAAATAGGGAAAGGCAATCTGTGTTGTTTGGCCAAAGGGAAAACAATACAGTGTTGTGACTTGGAATTTGTAATATTAGGAATACAATCATATAAAAGATGCATTCTAGATGAAGAAGGGTGAACTAATCTGTAGTGCCATAGATTAGCAGAGATATTATTAACAGTGTAAACGTTAGAAGGTTTACAAACATTGTTGGATTCATCACCATGGTCTTGAACCATATAGTATAAGCCACCTTGTTCCTTAGCCAAACCAATCGTTGTCTAAGTGCACAGGTCCTGAATGAATAGGTAACCAAAGAAAAGAATTAAGCAGTATGATATCTGTTTTAGTAAAGAACTGATAGAAATTAGGTTGAAAGAAAATGAAGGGACAACCAAAATATTGGTGAGGGTAATATGCTTTGAAAGTCTAACAGTGCCTATATATGTTACTGGAACAGAATTTTCATTAGACATCTTAACAAATGTAGAAATTTTGGAAGTGATAGTTCTTAGCAAAGAAAGAGAGTACACCATATGATCGGTGGCACCTGTGTCAATTATCTAATGTTTAGAAAAAGAAACAGATGCAGAGGCTAAGAAATGAGGAGATATACCTACCATGTTAACTATTGAATTTTCAGGTTTAGAGGTAGAAGCAGTAGAAGCTTCAAGTATGAGGAAAGACAGAAGTCTGAAGAGATGTGGGATTGACATTATGAGTAGTGTCTGAGGAAGGATTGATCAATGCAAGGAGCTGCTGGCATTATTCCATTGTGAATGAAAGCTGTGGAATATTGTTGAATTGTTCTGGTGCAGTTTGAGAAGTGGCCTGGTTTGCAGAAATCTGAGATCCTCTTGCTTTAGGCTTACATCCACGAGGATATCCGTGTAATTTGTAATACTTATCCTTTGTATGCCCAGTCACACCACGGTGACTATATTTAGGGCATTCTCTTCTTTGAAATTGACCAGCTCCAGGTTTGGTAGAAGATAATGAGTTATTGTTGTAGGTTGATCTACTCAAGAATGCTGTAGTGTTCATATTTGGATTGACAAAGGAAGTGATCTCCCTTGGTTTTTCTTCTTGTAACACTAGTCAAAAAACTTTGTTTATGAAGGGGAGAGGATCAATCAAGAGGATTTGACCTCGAATATGTGAGTAAGTGTCATTTAATCCCATCGAAAACTGCATAGTGCATTCTTGGCTTTGATATTCTATCAATTGCTTCATTGCTCTACAAGAACAAGTAGGATTTGGTCTATAGTTCCACAATTCCTCCCAAATACCCTTAAGCTTAGTAAAGTATGAGTTGACACTAGACTGATTTTGTGATAGAGAAGAAATAGACTTATGAATTTGAAAAATTCTAGGTCCATTACCTTGTGAGAATCACTCTCACAAATCATTTCAAACATCTCTAGCTGAGTTGATGTACAGAATGCTGTCAACAAGTTCTTTGGAAACTGAATTGAGGATCCATGACCCAACCGTATCATTGCATCGGATCCACACAGAAAGTAATGGATCAGATGAGTTTGGCATAGGAAGTGATCCATCAATGAAGGCAATCTTATTTTTGGCACTCAATACCATTTCCATTGATCAGCACCAGCTAAGATAATTCTCTCCAGTGAGAATTTGTGAAACCGGAATGGTTCCTGGATTGTATCCATGATGGAGAAAGTATGGACTTGACTGATCATCGGAAGAATTCAAAGTAGAGGATGAATGAGAGGAATCAGACGCAGCATTAGCCATGGAACCAGTACGCTCTGATACCATAACAGAAAATGATATTATGAACAAAGAAGAAGGAAAAAGATAGAAGGAGAAAGACTAAGATCAGAGGATGGAAGAATTCTAAGATGTATATTTCTTCAAAATCAATTGATTACAACCTGTAGCTAACTATATATAGGCAAGTCTGAAACTAACAACTGTACACGTCAGCAAAACTAACTTAACAGATTTGATACAACTTAGCTCCAGCTCAATTGATGAGCTCAGCAAGTCTAACTAATTAACTGAATCCAATTATCAGTTGAATTCAAGTCTAACTAATTAACTGAATCCAGTTATCAGTTGAATCGGCTATCAGTTGAGCTTCCACTTCATCCATTTTAGTTCTAGCTCATCATAGCAACACGTAGGCAGCTTATATTTCAAGAAATACAACGTCAACGGCTAGGGTGGGTGGAGTGAAGGAAAAGCAAAAACGATTTTCGACCAAAATTGTGGAGCTTCGTCGAGCCTCTAAGGCGGAGTCCTAGCCTCAAACAAAGGTACTGGTGTAGGAGAAATCAAGCACTCAAGGGGTCAACAACAAGCAACAGATGTCTACTATGCTTGTTCTAAAGCAAAGAAGCTCTTGTAAAGAGGTGTGGAGGCTGGTGAGAGGGAGAATGCAAAGTTTGGGCAAGGTGATTCATGCAACTCCTGCCTTTCAAGCTAGTGAACTAGAGCCAGGAATTGAAGACAGAGGGCCATCTGAATAGGGTAATTTTAGTTATATTCATGGGGATTACTTTGAACAATTACAAAATCGATTTGGGCACACATCCTCAATGATAGAAGGCCCAAGAATTCTAATAGTAGCACTTCAACCATTAGACGTGTTGCAGACCAAGAGGTTAGTTATATTGAATGATCAACTGGTGTGAAACATGGAGGTTCGACTGCATCAAACAACCCTTTTTCATGAACATCCTAACATGTAACCGTAGGAGAGCGGCAAAACCCCCCTTTGTAAACTACGACAGATCCTCCATCCAACAGCATAATCCATATATTTGCTATGTTTTGATAACCAAGCTACCTGAAAATGGGCTAGCTAGAGTGTAACAAGTCATTAGGCCAAGTTGGAATAACTATATGACCCCAGCTATAGGTGTATCTGGGGGCATCATTGTGACCTGGCGCAAGGATAGGGGTAATATAAATTTCTTTCATGTGAATTTGCAAGTTGCTTTTGGAGTTGTTTTGCAGAATCAGATGCCATTCTGGATTCTGGAGGTTGCCCATGCGAGCACTGATGGCATTGAGCGAAGACATCTTTGGGTGGAAGTGGAGTCAGCCTTGTCCTTAGGATTGCCTTTAATTCTTATAGGTGATTTCAATTGTATAGTAAATGCTGATGATAAGAAAGGAGGAAAACCCTTTCGGGTGGATCATGATATTAGGGAGTTCAGATCCTTTCTTCCTCGAATTGTCTAGATTGATTTGGGATATAATGGTCCGAAGTTTACCTGGTGCAATAACAGACTGGGTCTAGCCAGAGTCTGCGAATGGCTTGACAGAGCCTTCACTTCAAATGGTTGGTTGAATATCAATCCGGAGACCAGAGTATTGCACCTTACTAGGTTTGCCTCAAACTATTGCTCCATTCTACATTAGCTCGTCCATGCAGGAAAAGTCAACACAATAATTTGTGTGAACTAGCTAATTCATGCCATAGAACCTGCTTCAACCACCTTATCACCTCCTAAACCCAAAGTAGGGGTGGCAATTGAATCGAGTCAAGGTAGATATGGGTTGGGTTGGATATAGGTCGAGTCAAAACTTCATCAACCCAAATCCGAACTATTTATTAAATTAGTAAAAATTTTAAATATAAATCTGATTTGTTTGTTAAATAGGTAACCCAACTCGACCCACATAACCTATTTATTAAATAATTCAAGTCAGGTTAAATGGGTTAAACCGGTTAGATGGATTTTTAATGGGTTAAATGGATTTAAACAGGTTAAATAGATTAAGCAGGTCGAGTTAAATATGTCAAAAATAGGTTTTTCAAATAATTTAAACAAGTTTTAAATAGGTTAAATGGGTTGGGTCATAATCCGATCTATTTATTAAATGGGTCAAAGGTTTAAACTGAACCGAACCTATTTAATAAATAAGTTTAGACGGGTTGATCCATTTATAATCCAAATCTATTTATGTCAAACCCAAATCTATTTAAAACGGATCGTTGGCGGGCCGAATTGAAGGATCGGGTCATAAATTGCCACCTCTAAATTAGAGAGCGGTAAGTCAGATAAACACTGAGAAAAGCACTCATAAAGGGGCGTGGTAGCCGGCAAGCAAGGTAGTGAGCAGTCAAAAAGGTGACGGAGATAAGAAAGAGATGAGACGGGCTTTGTTAAAAGCAGCACTCGCTTTTGCCTTTCGTTCTCCCTTCTGCTGCTTCTTTTTACACAAATCTAACAATCTATCAAAGAGTGATCAAAGTCCCGTCTCTATCTCTCCTCTCCTTTTAAGACCCACGAGAATGGGGTTCCCAAAACTCCCTCTCATGTCCCCCACGTACTAAATAAACCATTGCATATCCCCTACTGATTTCATCCCGGGTTTTGTGTTAGTGCACTTTTGTTTTCTTCACATGAACAGTCATCTGCTCGGTCATCGATTACTTTGGTTAAGACCCCCTAATTTTTTATAATGAAAAAGTGGGAATAGATAAATTTCCAGGTGGGACGATTCCCATGTTTTATGAGAATGATTAAATCTATGCTATTTTCCAAGCCTGCAGTTTTAATAAGGATCTACCGTTCCAAGGAAGTATGACATCCCCTGAAATTCAAGTCGTTGGAAATTTCTACAACTTGGGTACATAATAGATTTTTATTCATATGCATAAAAGAAAACATCGTCCCCGGACAAGCACAAATTTTTTCAAATGATAAGCACTAGATTTGCCAATTTTATTCAAGCACATCCCACCAGACTATAAATGGTGTCCCCTTTGGCTGTCATTTTCCAAGCCATGATATGATATAATCGGCTGGGATGGCTCCTGGAGAATAGGGTGCAGGAAATAGATCTAAAGTTCTGTAAGGATTCGTGCGGACATATGTTAAGTCCCATATTAGCTTTGCAAATTAAGTAGATCTTGGGTACTTATAGATGGTCAAGAAATCCAAATAATATATTTGACTAGGTTTTTTTGGTGAGGTCCAAGGTCGTTACAAATTGTATCGGAGTAGATCCGACCCATAACCTATGTAGACTAGGAGATATTGCAGCACGGGCTCATCTATGCTAACCATAGGTTGATCATGGTATTTATGATTAGATTTGCGATTAGATTTGAATAGATTTGGATCCTTATCCTCATGAGGATATTATGGTTTAAATAGATAGAATATGTGAGGATCACTAGTGATAGATGTTTAATCTTATATCAGCTATGCACTAAGTAGGTCTTAGGTACTTATATTGATGTCGAAATGGTGTTGAACTTCGGCTGAAAAATTTGAAGGAAAAAAAGGATATGTCGGTGCAACCGATTGTGGCAAGGTAAAACCCCCACTATGGCATATATGACATAATGAAGACACTAGTTGAAAGAGGATCAAGGGCGGATCATTCTCTTCTAAGGCCAAAAATACCATTTTGGCAAGTCACTCCAAGGACACAGCTCTCACAACGCTCACTTACAAATCCTAAGAATCACCAAAAGGAAAGAGAGAGAAAATAAGAAGAGAATAATTTCAATAATAGAATTTCTACTATTCAAAGACCTTCAGTGAGGAGCCCGAGTAAGGGTACTTATAAGTAGTACAAAGATTTTTTTTCTCCAACTTTTCAATATGGAATTCTAATTTCCATTCTAATTTAAAAAAATCTAACTACTAACTTTTCTAATAGTATCAAAAGTTCTCAAAAAAAAAATCACCAAAAATTAAAATTTTCTAAAATTCACTGACATCAACTTTTCTATCTGAGATAGAAAAATAACTATTTATCAAAAGCTAATCTCGTCCCTAAAGGCCCATGCGTATAGGACCCACGACTCATGCGATGGAGTCCTGCAACCCATGTGGCATCATGCGATGGAGTATATGCCTCCGACATCATACTCCCTTAGCTGGAAAAGACTCATCGTCGAATCTTTGTCTTTCTGATCTTCATCATATGAAACAACATATACCACCATGGGCAAGCATTCTTTTATTTTATCAAAAGCATTTTTCCCTCTTAGATGGTCTTGAAGGCTTCTTTGAGACATATAGTCATAGAGGAGTGCCAAAAAATTCCCATCCTTGCAGGAACCAATCAAAGATACTATACTCCAATGATGAACCCTTGTCAAGCTCGGGGCTTCAGTCAGAAAATCCTGGGTCCCCTGCAGTGATGATTGAGTGCAAAGCTTGTTTGCATCTTGGTGGGCGCCAACACCATTTTCCAAGCAACCATGGTAGACGATCCCACATCCACCTTTGCCAATAGCTCGTGTCGACTCTCAAGTCCACCAATAGCAGTAGCACCACAGAAACTATTGAACTAATAATCACAGTAAGTGGTGCAATAATCTTCTTCTTGTCCCCACTGTCGCATACATTCCAGTCGAAACACGGACTTTGGCCATCAATTCTTAAAGCATGCAACCTTTTCTCCTGTTATTTACGTAGGGCATCTGGAACTGGTTCACCGAACTGGTTGCCTGTCAAATTAAGCACTTGAAGGGATAATATATTTGCTAGAAGATCAGGCATTTTGCCCTGCCCAATTATCTGCAGAACTTTTCCCAGACAGACCTTCACTGACCTGAGGTCCAAATTCCTCTACCCAGTTTTGGACCTGCAATTTGGAGAACTCATTTACCCATGAGTGCAGTAATGCACTTACGAAGGCACTAATGAACTCTTCGCCTTTATTATCTGCGAATATATGCCTAGCCATTATGCAGCTATGATCACGTATGCATTGTCTGTCAACTTCAGCCATCCCAAGAACTGGCAGTGCCGCTGGACGGTATGGAACACCGGCACGACCACTCCACAAAGGAATGCAAGAAACTAGACGATGCTCTCTGTGGGGGTCCATCCTAAGTGGGTTGAAGGACGGAACTGTAACTATGGGCATAAATTTCCTCAAACTCAGCAAAGTGAGGTTGACCTTCTCTGCCCTGAGCATGGGGAAGAACTGAAGGTCGATGAATATTACCCCTAACGACTTCAAGATTTATGGAAGATGAATATTATCCCAAGCATGGGTGGGTCACTCTCTTTCAAGATCAAAAACATCATCTTGGCAGGCTACTCCAAAGATATAACTCTCACAATGTCATGTGTAAATCCTAGAAATCGATCAAAAGAGAGTAGAGAGCATAGAGGAGAAAACAAGGGAAAATAATTCCTATACTAGATTTTTCCATTACTCAAGGATCTCCAGTATTAATTACAAGAGAAGACCCGATGAGGGTATTTATAACACTGCAAGAAAAAGAAGCTTTGGCGATGCTTTCTAAGATCTTTACCGACGCTTATAAGCATTGGCACATTTCTTCCTGATGCTTTCCAAAGCGTCGGCTATGTAAGAGTGGGAAAAATATTTGCCGGCGCTTTTGAAAAGCATCGCTAACTTTTAGCGACGCCTTTAAGCGTCGCTAAAAAGTCTTTTAGCGACGCCTTTAAGCGTCGTTAAAAGACCCAAATTACAAACAGCCCTTCGTCACCTACTCCGTCACCCCTAACGGCCCTCAGTCCTCACCTACCCCCTTTAAAACCCTCCCAAGTCCCCACCCCACCCCCCATCCACTCCATCCCAATCCTCCCCACCCACCCGGCTCCCGTCTCTC
>JAOXJJ010000482.1:2537829-2549264 GCA_025769935.1 Phoenix roebelenii
CCCCCCAAGTCCCCACCCCACCTCTCATCCACTCCATCCCAATCCTCGCCACCCACCCGGCTCCCGTCTCTCTCTCTCTGCCTTTTTCTTGGCTGAAACTCTCTCTCTACCTTTGGTCTCGAGTGGAGAGTAATGGAGAAGGCCCTGCTGGGGCTTTTCGTCGCAGTGACACTCACCATCGCCCAGGGCATCGAGTTCGTCTCCCGCACCCGCAACGTCGTCCTCGACATCTTCACCAACATCTTCGACATGGTCTTCACCGTCTACGGCGAGCACTGGCGCAAGATGCGCCGCATCATGACCGTCCCTTTCTTCACCAACGGCTGGTGGAGGCTCGCCGGGTGGGAGGAGGAGGCCCACCACGGCTAGGAGGAGGAGGCCCGCCGGGTGGTGGAGGACGTCAAGGCCAACCCCAACGCCGCCACCAAGCTGGGTGGACATCTTGGCGAAGGCGGTGGTGGGGATGATGGTGAACACGCGACGCATCAGGCCGCGGGCTCGGCACTTGGACGCCAAGCCCAGCGCCTTCTCCAGGACCAGTTCGGTGTCCATCATCGCATCTCCACGTCCAACCTCCTAATTCCCCACCACTACTTGTTGATCCTCCGATGTGGGGCTAAATCGAGGACCTAATTAGTTCTACCCTTCTCTTGATCTCTGGATCCTTTTGGGGAGGTCAAGATGGGATCTCTTGATCTCTGGATCATTCAACTGATTTTATTTAACTGAGATCGAGAAAGAGCAATGAAGAGAGGAGGGGAGGGGGGTGCGGCCTCTGATGACGCATTTCAAAAATGGCCTCCGACGTCGCTTTCAAAAGCGTCGGCCTTTTTTTATTTTTTGACGACGCTATTTAGCATCGTCTTAGCCCATGAAGCGTCGTCTATTGCCGATGCTTTTTTAAACCGTCGGTGCTAGACCAAAAATTGATGACGCTTATGACAAGCATCGGCAAAAAAGCGTTAGTAAAACCCACTTTTCTAGTAGTATAAGTATTTATAAGTAATACAAAAGGATTCTTTTCTTCAACTTTCTAATATGGGATTCCAAGTCCTACTCTAGCTCAAAAATCCTAAACTTCTAGCTTTCCTAATAGATAAAAAGTTCACAAAAGACTTTCATCAACTTTTCTAATGGAGATAGAAAAATAGGTAATCATCAAAAACTAGTCGTATCCTAAGAACATGCGTACAAAACCCACAACCCATGCAACTAGGACCCACGATCCATACAACCAAGACCCGCGACCTATGCATTGGGACCTAAAACCCATGCAGCATCATATGCATCCAATTCAACCTCTGCTCGGCCAATTATGGACACTCCGGCATCAGACACAAGGCTGAGAAACCCAAGTAATACCTTATGGCCAGCCTTTTTAGGTGAGGTCTTATGTCATTACATGTTCAATAAAAATTAGATGTCATATTTTTTAATATAATGGCATTGGCTTCAGATATTGAACTAATCATATATGTACTTACCAGTTCAGAGCCATGCATAGAAATTTTTATGCATGTGTTCAATAGCAGGGAGTATTATTTATGGAGTTGCATGCATATGCAAGGGCATGCATGAACTCTTGGGTGCATAAATCAAACTTTTCTTTATCATGGAGCAGGGAACATGGATATCTATATATATAAGAAAATGGAGAAGAAAGAAATAAAGAAATATTGTTTTTGCCAATTCATGTGAAATCATTTATTCAAGAATAAGGACATGATAGGAACAAGAAAATGAAAACATTTTCTTTTATTTTCTTGATGATGGATGCAGCACCAATCAAATTATCTATGTCAAAAACTTTGATAACATAATTTACATTTCTTTTCTCTTTTCCGTGCACCAATGAATTAAATTATGTTTTTCTTCTCTGGAAAAACTCAATGCATTTCATGAAACCTCTTTTTGTTTTTGTTTATTCCATATAATAAGTCAGAGAAATAGGATACTCATGTTTTATTAGGTTTTTTTGGAGAAGAGAAAGTAGTCTAAGTGAGGCTTCCCCCTTCTTAAGATTGGAAAAGAAAAGTGATAGAAGCAGTAACCCATAAACGATGGGACACACATTAGTTGGAATTTTGAAAGAAGCATGAGTATGTGGGAGGTGAGAGGATTTCCTTCCTTTCTGCTTCAGACATCCCCTATTATCAAGACCTAATCCTGTCTCAGAGAAAAATTCTACTAAGATCAATTTGCTTACCAAGAGTCTTTTTCTTCACAGTTGGCATGCCACATAGTATAGATAATTACACCAGAAGCCCAGCATGACTGACACCAACCCTAGTAATTACACAAATTTCCTCTTCCTATATGGTGTGCTAGTTGTGGAGAAAATATTTGGGAGCAAGTTTGGGACGGGTAACATTTCTCGTTCCCTAAGCTACACATGATAAATTTTCTATCTCATCCAAAATGACTAGCCAGAATGTACAAGTACCAAAGATCTCTTCAGCAAATAATCTATATGAAACTAAACATATGCCTGCATAGATCCTCATATATATACTTCCTCCGTTTAAGTCGGGTATTCATTAGACCAAGGATCCAAATCCATTCAGAACCAAACACAAATATTAAGATCAGTTCATCGCTAATCTAAATAGGCTCGTATCGCAGTGTTCTCTAGTCTACATATATTATGGACCTGATTCATTCTAATATCGTTCGTTATTAGAATTTTTCCTAAAAAAATTAGCTATAAGATATTATTTAGATTTCTTAGTTCTGCATAAGTACTTAAAATATTTAAGATAAATAATCGATGCGGAAGTAAACATATACCTACCGGGTCCTCACCAAGTCTTTATAATTTTAGGTGTCGAAGACTGACAAGTCTATCTTTATAGGAATCAAAAGCGCCAACTTCAAGCTCTAAAGTAAGGATGCTTATCTTTATTTTGTGTTAAGCTTTTTACCCCCCACTACTTCACAAAGATGAGAATGTTGGGTCATGAAATATAAAGCAGGGAGAAAAGGACTCCCTTTTTCTCCAAAACGCATCACCATGCATGAAAAGTAGTGCCCTTTTTGATATTTCTGAGGGAAGATGTTACTGGCTTCCAATGTGACATCTCCTTTGCAAAGTTATGAGAAGTACCTGAGTGCATTTCCTTCAATTATTAGCTGCTGTTTAGAAAGAGTAATACAGTCATCAACTTTTTTTGGTTCTGCCTCCACGTAAGGCTCAAGCACATCATTAAAACTATAGATGCTCATGGTTTTGGAATCCTCCTCATTCTCGATTTGAAGAAGACTGCTTTGTCAAAATTAAAAACAAAAAATTGAAGCAGATCTGGCTTTGTGCATATCACATATTCTTTTGAGAAAATAGTCCATTTTAAATTCTCGTCATACATGTGCCTCCTACTATGTAGAATAACTGAATGTATCTGTTGAAGCTTAACTTCTGTCATGAATTTTTTAATATTATCAAGGAGTAATATGGATCCAAAGCAAGTATACCCTTACATTAAGTAGCCTGCTGTTTCTATTCATTATGGCCATTCTCTCGTACAAACGAAATAAAATACGGGCGTTCTTAGTCCTAACTGCCTATACTCCGGAAAGGAAATAAGTGCTGGTTAGTAGCCATAAAGACAAGAAGAAAGGTGCATGATTAAGTAGTGTGCTTACTTGGTGAAACTAATAATTCATGAGGTTATCCGTGCCAATAATGTCGTAGATAAAATGGTCTAGCCATTATTGTTAACCATAAAATATTGTTTATTGAGTTGAAAGAAAAGTGGATAAAGGTGTAACAACCCAGAACCTCATTCAAAATAGCTAAACGGAAGTTATTTTTTTAAACTCATTAGTCATATATAAGTACCCAAGGTTTTTTCGGTGAATAACCAATGTTAGATTAAACATACGTCTGCACGGGTCCTCCTCACATACTTCTCCTGTTCAAGCCGGATGTTTTTGTCAAGATAAGGATTCAAATTCATTCAAATTTAATCACAAGCACCATAATCAGCTCGTGGTTAGTCTCCATGAACTTATGTCACAATGTTCTCTAATCCATATAGGCTATGGACTGAGTTCGCTTTGGTACCATTTGTAATAATTAGGACTTCACCCAAAATGGCTAACCAAAAGGTACTTTTTGGGGTTCTTTAGTCCTATATAATTAAGTACCCAAGATCTTCTTAGCGAATAACTGATGTGGGGACTAAACACACGCCCGCACGGGTTCACACAGAAGGTCTTCATCTTTTCTTAAAAGAGGCTTACAAGTGATTTGCAAAAGATTAATGAACATTTTTTTTAAGATATAATTAATGAAATCATTATAATATACGGAACTTGCTAACACTTATGCAGTAATTCTCTTTGCTAGGATACACTCACGAACAATAACTACAAGTCGGCCTTCTAAAGTTGAAAGACATCAGAAACAATAACCACTGGATGTCAATATTTTTTGAGATAAAAAATACAAACCCATTAGTTCACTTCTCCCAAAAGATGGGGAAAAAACTACTTAATTAATATACATTTGTTCCTAGTAACTACAGTATCTATGTTAAGCCACAATTCTTTCCTCATTTCAAAATTCAGAAAAAGGTGACCAGGATTCAACATGGAGGACAAGGAACCAACAATCTTAACAAACACTGCCCTTGAATTGCAGTTCCTCGGGCAATTTGAAAAAGAACATTCTGTCCACTGATTCAAGAAGCCCCAGACCATCAAAGGACCGATCCTCATGATTGTCAACAGCCCAAAGATTTAAATCTAAAGAAACATTTGTACTGGTGTCTTTGTCGTCCACTTCTTCCTTCTCTTCAAGGCCAATCAGTTTTTGCTTAATTGCAGGTGAGCAAGATCTTGATTGCGAATTAAAGCTTTCACAACTAAAGATGATAATCGCATCACTAATACTAATCTCCTCACCCCCGCAGTTTTGTACTTTTCCTCTCTCAATGGCAGTCCCAATACCCAGTTGCGAGTGGTAGTCTACTTGGTCAATGTCTTCCATTAAGAAGACACGATGTGGATTATCATGGATTGCTTCAAAGAACCTCTTGAGATAGCTATCGGTTACTTCCGATCTTGACCTTTTATTTCGGAGATCATCAGTGGAAGCAGACCTTGTTGATGAGAATGTGCCTACTCCAATTGAAACAAAGTTGTTGTATGAACCATAGACAAGGCTGGCTAGCTCCCTGGCAATCTTATCCTTGCCCTCAACATCAACACCTTCAAAGAACAACCACGTTTCTTCCTTGGTCCTGGTCAATCTCATCTTCTCTTTCCTTCTTATCATTCCTGATCTGCATTGGAGGATGGTGCCAGCAATCTCGGGAATGATGTCCTTCTGCCATGGGACCTTTTCCTCCAATGCACTGCAAAGGTTCTTCAGATTCTTTGCATTGAGCTCCTTAAATTTACAATGGTACTCTATTTCCATGGAATCGCTAGAAGAAGCCATATTAGAGTTGGATCCAATATCATGGGATAATCTCTGCCCTTCCTGCTCTTGTAAGCCTTTGTTGATGCTTTCTGATATCCAGAAATGGTGTTCCCTCCATGAGTTATCTGTGTTGATTGTGATTGGCCAGGCTTGGGGGATTTGGTGCATGCAACAGTGCTGCTGGTCATAAGGAGAGAGCAAAAAAAATTGGTGAGTCTGAACAGAATTTTAGGGTTTTCTCATAAAGGTGGTGTTGGTGTTTTTGGAATGCATTGCATATGGAGTTTCCCTTCGTGCATAAATCTTTAAGATCGAGAGTCCTACGTGAGAGAAAGTTCTAGATAGATGTTTGCACTTCGATGGTTTCAAGTTTCAACTCTGAATTTAAATGAACTTGATATAGCATAATTACCTGATCATTACTTGTTGCTCTTTTATTTTGATCCTCTTTATATTGCCGAAGCCATGACGGCAATACTGAAGGAATTAAGCCATCGGTACCACTGACAATGCTATGGAGGTCTCGGGCCTCAATCTCGGACTTAACAGAACAATCAGCACAGCAAGCTAGCTGGCTTCTAACTCCTGGAAAACACCAAGAAGTCTCGGTGCCACTCCTCTTGCTTCCGCACTGACTTTGTAGACCACTGAAAAGAGTCCGGACTAAAGAATTAAGATTTAAGAAAATCTAACAGAATAGTTTAACTCTAGGTGATTCCAAAAGTTCCAAGCATGTCACCCAATCAAATCAAATTTACCATGCAATTATCAATGAACAACTTGAATTCAACATAAATTCTTCACCAAGAAGCTCGTAAACATTAATCTCATCCTTCTAGGGAAAAAGAGAAATATCCTCAGTTATCTCTTTGATTAGATATCAAATTCAATTTGCAAAAAATATATAACTTAATAAAATAAATAAAGAAAAAGGAGAGAAAAAGTGGAAAAGGAAAAGAGAACCACATGATTCAATTCTTTACAGCATTAAAAGTCATGAGACTTGACTTTTTGAGATTCATCAGAAAACTCACCTCGCAAGGAACTATATCACAACCTTTGCTCCAATTTTGATTCAGCCAAAGAAAGGTAGGCTTGTAAAAAGCAGATTTCATATAGTAATTGCATAACTATGGAGAAATCTACAGGATAATTATTTTGAATCATATCATGTGATAATGATTATCAAGAAAATTTATAATAATGATGCTCATACCCGTCATAGTTGAGGCTTAACTCCAAGCTTCCTGCAGCGACAGTGATAGGATGAAGACCCCAAAAAGCTTCTAATGAAGGTTGCCCAACCCTACACTTCATGTAAGTCTGAGCCGTTGCAATCCCCATAAGCCCAAAATTTGAAATTCCACTCTCCCCTTCAATCCCATCGCACACCAAACTCCCGAGCTCCATGATCATATGATCCAAGGGGCAGTATAAACCTCTTACTTTCTCCGCACAACTAGCCCCATATTTAGCTGCCCACTTTAGATCTCCCAGGTATAAAATAGTCTTTTTTCCCCCACAAAAATTCTTCGCAAGGCACCGCAGCTCCCCAATCTTTTGTTCCACCTCCTCCCTTGACATGTGACTGAATGAATAGAGAGGAAGAGTTATGATCTTTATGCTCCTCAAGGCCTCATCAGGAACCTCTTCCTTCTCAATTCTATCCATCAGCCCCTTAACAACACACTCAGGGGCGGCTAAGCACTCTCCTACTACCACAACATTCTTCTCACTCATCAAAGTCTCCATGACACTCGTAACATGCTCGCTTTTTTCTTGATCCAAAGGCTTAGATTTAGTCACTTGGGTTGGAGTTAATAAACTGCTGCCTTCCTTGGGAGGGCTAGGGTTAGGGTTAGGGTTGGGAGCACTGATCTCCACAGAAAGAGTTTTCTCTACATTGTCCTTCACATGGGTACTTGAGAAGCCAGCCTCCCTCATGACTCTACTCACACTAGGATCATCTAAAATGGAGATGATGAGCTGCTCTAGCTCTATCTTCACTGTAAGCAATGGCTGCTGCTGGGTCTCGACGGATCCACGGCGCTGGTGTGCTTGGGCCCTCTTGAAGGCGGCGATGAGGGCATTGGAGAAGGATGGCAGATGGTGGTTGGCTTGGTAAGGGCCTAGGAGAGGGGCTGAGGAAGGGGAGGTAGGAAGGCGGTTGAGGGCAACATTGAAGCACAACTCAAGGGCCTTGCACTGGAGGGGGTGAGAGTGGGACTGAAGGCAGGCAGCACGGAGGAGTCCAGTAGGCGAGGAGAGCATTGTGGTGGCAACATGGAGGGGTGTCACTTGGGCATGGCCTCGTTGCCGAGCCAAGTTCACTGCCTGCTTTACTATTGTTGCTGCCTCTGGAGTCAGGGCTTGTTCCACGGTGCAACCTCCTGCTCTCATCTTCTAGTAGTTTTCTTCTTTCTGTTGATGAAGTGGTGGTTTTGAGATAGCAAATGAAGACAAAAATCAACTGACTGGTTGCTGGAAATGCAAGATCGATGAAGAGAGGGAGAAGTTATACTATGACAAGACAGGAGGAGAAGAAGAAAGGTGTTTGTTAGGGGTTGATGAAAGGAGGGAAGGGAATGGGAGAAGTGGGCATATGTAGGGTGGCTGAGTGTATTTAATGTGAGTATGGAGCTGATTATCTACATGGATGATGGATGTTGTTGTCTACTTTTCTTTCCCCTTCTTCTTCTTCTCTTTTCGGTTTGGGTTATCCTGCTTTTTGGGTGGGGGAATGTGATATGTTATGGCGTAACGTAGGTTGATGCCTTTCTTGTGAGAATGGGTGCATTGGTCTAAAGTCGAGCGTGGCGGAAAGGCTTGTGCATGTGCTAACATGTAAGGCATCTCCCTCCCTCCCTGCCTCTCTCTCTCTCTCTCTCTCTCTCTCTCTCTCTCCCCCTCCCTCTGTGTGAATTCAAGATTATCTAACACAGGATTTGGACCTTTCGTACTCCATCCTTTTCCACGCCCACTAAGATGGATTTAACATCTCACAAAGGCGGGATGCTTAAGAGAATCGGAGCTCTGTACGATTCATTCTTCTAAGACTCAAAAGACTTGAGGAATAAAGTGCTACACTGTGGCATAGGGCACAGACATGATCCCTCTCTCCCTATCTCTCTCTATTTCTACACACACAATTATTCCCAAAAAGTTGAGGCTTTCGAACATCCCAGTTTCCCTAAAAGCCCAAGCAATAGAATAATTAGTTGAGTTAATCTCAAGGTGGCTGGAAATTGAATTGACAAAAATAAAGATTTCCCCACTTTCTTCTTTTAATGGTCCACTCATGAAAACCTGCAATAACATCATGCACAATAAATGCAGCATCGCTAGCTCTTTAAGCTACCTGATGACCATTGCAGCTCGTGCAAATGAATCTTCTGAGAAAGCCAAGTGACTTAATATACCAGAAACTAAAACGACCTCCAAAGCTATTAGAGAAAATATCTTGTCCCATATCCGTAGCTACAATAATCTTGACTCACCTAGCTAGTCGCGCGTGAGAAAGGATGAAAAGAAAACGATGCAAGCTTATACAAGAAAAAAAAAAAAAAAACTCTGTATGACCACCACCACTATTATGGAAGCTATAATAACCAAGATGTCATTTTATAACTTTGACCACTGGATGTTTTTATCAAGCAATACACTAACATTGGTGCCCTATTTAACCTTTTCCTCATGCAGTCTTTTTTCGGCCTTTCCTCCTTCCTCTTTACAAACCCTTCAAAGTAAACTTGTTCCACCCTCCTTATTATCCTCATCATGTCGTTTTAAACCTGCCATCAACTTTGATCCAGTTGTGGTGGTGCACCTGACAGTTTAGTCCCGCTCAACCAGGCGTTCATGAAGTATCTTTTATTCGATCTGCTAGCATCACGTTGAAAATTGTCTACCTGTACATGGCCCTCCATAGAAAGAAGAGCTTCACCTTCTCATTGCTGTGTAACATTTACGAAAAGTATAATTGCACGTCAAACGAAAGATCCCTCTTCATTCCTCAATCACCATGGAGCCATTAATTATGATAGAGCATATCATAAAACACCTATGACAAGCAGCAAAAGATAGAAACTAAGCAACTAGAAAATAGGTAATATTCTTACCTCTGATCATCTTGTCTACCCTCTAACCAAGAAGAAATAAAGGAACATGAATAAACAGCAGAACCCCCTTCAGGAAACAAAAAAAAAAACAAGAATACTAGAAGAACAAAATCTGTTCATAATTTTTGACGTGAACAAGTCTAGCATTTGTTCTATAGATACTTACATAGTCAGTTAGCTTTCATTATTGTATTTAACTATTTGTTTTTCTCAAGACAATTTTGTATTACTAAACATATAAATATTCACTCATTACACTAGCTAGCAAGAAATTTCAGTTTGATATGGCTTTTTTAAAGAATTTGTCATAACTGAAGCTGCTTCTATGTTGCTGGAATGCTTTCTCTTTTTTGAAAATATGTTGTTGGAATTTGAAGTATTCCAAATTACAAGGTTTCTTTTGTTTCCAGAGAGTCTTAGTTACAGTCAAAAGGTCAGATCACAGATGGTCTAAAGGCACACAAAGGGCATTATAATAATTAGAAAGGCAAAAGCACCTGCAACGATACAGAAGGAATTCTAAAGAGATTAGGAGTAACAGTTTAAAATATGCAAGCAAAAGCAAATGACTGACTCTTTTCCTTGAATTAATGGTCACTAATCATATGTCTTAATACACCACTGGAAGTTTCTTAAAACGTGACAACTAGAATAGAGAAAAAATAGTCTTTTTTTTTTTTAGTTTTGTTATGATAGGCAGGGAGAATAATGAAATAAGAAGAAAAAAGATAAAAAAACAAAAGCATAGAATATTTTTATGGTTCGGTCTATTGATCTACATACATGGGCAGCAACGATGAAAAAATTTTATTATAAAAAATGGAGATCACAAAGTACATGATTTTCTCATAAACTCTGGCTCCCAATGCATCCAATCTCTAAAACACTCAATTACTCTCTTATTTTAATGTTACAAGAGATATGTATAATACAATAAGTCGATTTAGACTTGAACTAGTGTCTTAGAATAATCAAATCAGTCCGGCTGGCAAAAGCTCCGCCTCCGCACCCTTGACTTATTAAGCGTGCATTCCAAACAAAACAAGTATGGTTACTAGGGGAATCTTTTTCCCTCCACTTCGCTTACGTCCCTTATTGTGCTACACTCCACTTGCTTCGCTCGCTCCACTCTAGGAAAGAACTCTCTTTTTGCCTTTATAGAGCTTGTAAACTTAAGCCACATTAAATAATTTTAGCAATCATTATCTTCACATCCCACTTCAAGTGGCGGATCAAACTCGATTCAAAAAAATTGACCTCATTTTGATGAAGCCTTCATGAAGCTTCTCATTAGTAATGTTAGAACATATGAGGCTAGGGTAAATAAAAAAGAATTCTAAAGGCCCTTTGCTTGCACAAGCTACAAAGAAAAAATAATTTCAGCAAAGAAAGAAGGGTTTGGATCAAGTTACTCCTTCTGCAACTCGATAACACTTTCTTTGAATCGACTAGGAGATCTTATATTGTTGATCTAAGTCATTGGATGTAATTTACTCTCTACATTGTTTACACACCAAAGATCATATCATTTGGAGATCTCTAGCTATACATCAAGTAGTACATAGACCGTCTTACCACTCAATATATAGTCTAAGATTCTTCAGCTAAATGATATTTTTTTTGTATGTATTAATTTAAAGGTAGTAAATCACATCCAATAACTTAAATTATCTATGTGTATCATCTATTATCTAATTCAAAAGAAGTGTAACACTACTTATTATACCTACAAGAGTCACATCCAGCATAACTTGAACCGCGTGATCCAAGAAACAAGTATGAGGTGATATCCTTTTGGATGGAAAAGGTAATAGGATTATCTGCATCATACTCCTATAAGAAAATTAATTGAGACTTTGATTATAAGTAGCAACAAGATCAATGCGCCATATCAC
>JAOXJJ010000482.1:2597588-2610440 GCA_025769935.1 Phoenix roebelenii
TATTAATTTCTTGGACGATTCATAGACACATAAACAATATGAATGAAAAGATGCCCATTTATTATTCAATAATAATAGAGTCAAGTACAAATTTATGTTCCATAATTAATAATGTGTCCGCCAGATTGGCTTCTAGGGCATACATCTAACAGCTAGGGGTCCAAGGTCACAAGATAGAGGGCTAAAAAAATCAGAGATTGACTTTCCCAAGTTTGGTGGTGGATATCCCTATGAATGGATGGACAATGCATAGCAATATTTTGTTGTTTATGAAGTTCCGAGGAGGGATCGGGTTACACTTGCTAGCTTCCACCTTGAGGGAAGAGTTAACCAGTGGTGGAGATGGATTCATGACCTTTATGAGAAGGATGGTAAGAGGCTTGGTTGGACGGCCTTTGTGAAGGAGTTCATGTCACAATGGGGGCCTTCATTCATTATGAATCATCATGGCCAACTCGCTAAGTTGAAGCAAGAAGGAAGAGTGCAAGCTTATATTGATGAGTTCCGGCTACTCCAAACCATGATGAGTGGGTGGTCCGAAGAAGCATCGTCGAGCACTTTTCTTGATGGATTTAAGCCTTAGTTAGCCAAAAAGTTGAAGTTGAAGCAACCGGCAAGACTACAAGAAGCTACGAGGATGGTCGAGATCTTGGACCAAAGTTATGGCATGGAGAAGAGAGCGTCCAAGAAAAGTTTCAACAACAAGGCCTCTACATCACTACCACCAAAAGAGCCTTGGAAGGAAAAAGAAGAAGTTAGAAGGAACAACAAGGAGCGGCCTCAACAAGTTAAGAAGCTTTCTAGAGATGAGCTCCAAGATTACATCAAGGGGTTATGCTTCAAATGTGGTGACAAGTGGAGCTGGGGCCATCAATGCAAAACCGGCCAAGCCTTTCTTCTTGATGTGGGCTCCGAGGGGGAGGAAGCCACTTTGGATGGTTCGGAGGAGGAAGACGAAGAGGAGCAAGAGAATGGGGCTGATCTTAGCCCGAAAGAGGAGGAGGCCGAGCTATCTTTGCATGTTATGTCGGGGGTGCAAAGACCGTCCACCATGCGCTTGATGGCATGGGTGGGCAAATATGAAGTCTCGTTATTGGTGGATAGTGAATCTTCCCACAACTTCATCAACTCTGGCATTGTTAAGAAGGTTGGATTGAGAGGGGTGGCCGTGGAGCCCTTTGAAGTGAAGGTGGTTAGTGGGGAGAAGCTCAAGTGTGAAGAAGTTGTAAGGGACGTTTGCATGAATGTCTAAGAAGTAAGAGTCAAGGCCGATTTGCATGTTCTTCAATGAGTCGGCTTGGATGTGGTGTTGGGCAATACATGGCTTAAAGGCTTGGGCAAGGTGCTAACCGACTATAGCACCATGACCATGAGTTCAAACTTGGTGGCTAGAAGAAGAAATGGACTGCCATGAGCAACAAGGAAGTGTGGTCTTGTGAAGCCAACATGATCGAAAAGCTATGCAAAGGAGGAGCTTCTTGTTTTGCCATTGTGATGACCGGCCAAAAAGTTGAAGTTGAAGCAACCGGCAAGACTACAAGAAGCTACGAGGATGGCCGAGATCTTGGATCAAAGTTATGGCATGGAGAAGAGAGCGTCCAAGAAATGTTTCAACAACAAGGCCTCTACATCACTACCACCAAAAGAGCCTTGGAAGGAAAAAGAAGAAGTTAGAAGGAACAACAAGGAGCGGCCTCAACAATTTAAGAAGCTTTCTAGAGATGAGCTCTAAGATTACATCAAGGGGTTATGCTTCAAATGTGGTGACAAAAAGGAGGAGCTTCTTGTTTTGCCATTGTGATGACCGGCCAAAACCATGAAGTGGGCAAGAAAGAAGATGAATTGGAGGGCATTCCTCCAAAGATCCAAAGCTTATTGAAGGCTCATTAAAATGTTATGAAGGTACCCACATCTCTCTCACCTCCAAGAAGCTTTCATTATCCTATACGATTGAAGAATGAAGCTACACCGGTGAATGTTTCATCCTACCAGTACACCCATTTTCAAAAATGAGAGATAGAAAGATAAGTAGAAGAGATGTTGAAGCAAGGGTTGATCTGCCATAGCACTAGTCCCTTCTCATCTCCGATTTTACTTGGGAAGAAGAAGGATGGTACGTGGAGATTTTGCACCGACTATCGAGCCTTGAATGAAGCAAGAATCAAGGATAGATTTCCCATTCCTATAGTGGATGAAATGCTTGATGAGCTACAGGTGCAACGGTCTTCAGTAAGCTTGATTTGAGGGCAGGATACCATCAAATTCGGATGAAGGAGGCAAACATTCACAAGACGGCATTCCAGACACATTCAGAAAACTATGAGTATCTTGTCATGGCATTTGGACTTTGCAATGCTTCCTCCACATTCCAAACTACAATGAATGAGGTATTCCAGCCCTACTTGAGAAAGTTTATGTTGGTCTTCTTTATGATATATTGGTCTACTCTCAATCAATGGAAGAGCATGTTAAGCATTTGGAGGTTGTGTTATCCATCTTGGAAAAGCACCACTTCTACATCAAGCCTTGCATTTGCCCGATCAGAGTTGGAGTACTTGGGGCACATCATTTTGCGAGGTGTGAAGGTGGACCAAAGAAAGATTGAGGCTATGGTGGATTGGCCTCTACCCAAGAACATCTCGGCTCTAAGAGGTTTCTTGGGATTGACTGGTTACTATCGGAGGTTTGTAAAGAATTATGGATTGATTGCCAAACCTCTAACTTCTATGTTGAAGAAGGATGAATTTGAAAGGACTCCGGAATCAAAGAAAGCATTTGACAACTTGAAGAGGGCCATGACTCAAACACTGGTCCTAGCACTTCCAGATTTCTCTATTCTCTTTGAAGTCTCCACCGATACAAGTAGAGATAGCATTGGGGTTGTTTTGGTGCAACAAAAGAGACCTCTAGCATTTCTTTCCAAAGCCTTAGGACCTATGAAGAAGGCTTGGGGAACTTATGCTAGGAAACTTCTAGCATTGGTGCACACCGTCAAGGTATGGAGGCCTTACTTGCTTCGAAAGAAGTTTACTATCGTCACCGATCAATAAGCACTAAAGCACCTCTTGGAGCAAAAGATTGCGATCCCGAAGCAACAAAAGTTCTTAGTCAAGCTACTTGGCTTTGAATATAACATTGTGTATCAACCAAGGAAGGAGAACAAGATGACGGATGCATTATCAAGAAAAGAGGGGAGCCTAATAATGCTTTGTGCGGCCGAAGAAAAAGAGCCTACTTCTATGGCTCTTAGTGGGATTGAGTGGAGGATTTGGGACCAAATCCGAAAGGCAAAGAAGCTTGATGCTCGGGCCTTGGAGATCAAAGAGAAGATTGAAGCATCAACCGAGGAGGTGGCCAACTACAAACTCGAGAAGGGACTCACTTCTATAAAAGGTATGTTTATGTGCCTAATGTCCCCAATCTAAGAAAGAACATACTTGATCACTTTCACAATAGCAAGGAGGATGGACACTCGGGTTGGCATCGCACTTACATCCGAATCAAGCACTTCTTCTATCGGGAGGGGCTCAAAGCTGAAGTTAAAGCCTTGGTGGCCGGATGCACAATATATCAAAAGATCAAGTATGACTCCAGGGCACCAATGGGACTCCTTCAACCACTACCTATTCCAAGCTTGATTTGGAAAGATATTTTCATAGATTTCGTGGAGGGGCTACCCGCAAGAAAGGGATATGAAGTCATCTTCGTGGTGGTGGACCGACTAAGTATGCTCACTTCACTCCTATCAAGCAACCTTACTCGGCCAAGTCTATAGCTATGGCATTTGTGGAGATAATCGTAAAGTTGCATGGGATTCCAGAGAGCATTGTCTCCGATCGAGATAGGATCTTCATGAGCACCTTTTGGAAGAAATTGTTTACTCTACAAGGAAACATATTGAAAGCAAGTTCATCCTATCACCCACAAACGGATGGACAAACTGAGATGGTAAATAGGATCCTTGAGCAATATTTGAGGTGCTTTTGTCATAACCAACAAACTGAGTGGAAGAACTTTCTTGCATGAGCGGAATATTAGTACAACACAACTTATCAAGCATCCATCAAAATGAGCCCATTTGAGCTAGTCTATGGAAGGCCTCCCCTAGGTCTACACCATTATGTGAAGGGCACAGCAAGAAATGAGAAGGTTGAGCAAGAATTGGTAGCAAGAGATGAGGTCCTAAAAAATGTCAAAAGAGAGCTTAAGAAGGCACAGGAAAGGATAAAGAGATACCATGATAGAAACCGAAAAAAGTGACCTTCAACCCGAGTGAGATGGTATACTTGAAGCTACAACCTTACACCCAAAAGTCTCTCAAAAAGAATTTCAGCTACAAGCTTGCACAAAGGTTCTATGGGCCTTTCAAGGTGTTGGAGAAAATTGGAGAGGTAGCATATCGGTTGGATCTTCCAAAAACCTCTCTATTACATCCGGTCTTTCATGTGTCATTACTTAAGAAAGTGGTGGGTGACCCTTCATTAATCAAACAAGACTTATCCACCATTGATAAAGAAGGAAGACTATTGCTACAACTCAAGGAGGCTATCAAATACCTTATATGGAGGAAAGGAAGGGAAAGAAGAAAAGAATGGCAAGTTTTGATCCAATGGGAAGGAATGCCAAGAGAAGAAGCCACTTGGGAGGACTATGATGAGATGATCCGGTGGTATCCACACTTCATTCTTGAGGACAAGGATATTCTTTAAGAGAGGAGGAATGTTGAGGACCCCTGCAAGCGCCACCAACCAAGAAGGACATCGAGCCATAGAGAGACCAACGGAGGGTCAAGTCAAGGCCAACTACTTTGCTTGGGGAGCCTTGGCCATGTCCTTTCATTCGGCCAGGAGGAGCTCGGCCAGGAGGAGCTTGGCCAAGATGAGCTTGGCCGAAAGGAGCTCGACTGGGAGAAGCTTGGCCAGAAGGAGCTCGGCACAGATAAGCTCGGCCAAGAGGAGCTCGACCAGGAGGAGCTTGGTCCAGTCAAGCTTGGCCAACAGTAATCAGCCGCACTTTGACACATCCCAGCGCTTACCCCAGCCGCCCTGACATAGTGCCCCAACGCCCCAACAACATCAACCACGCCCGGCAACCTGCCCAGCCAACCAGACCATGCCCTGCCATGCCGCCAGCCAGACTAAAGACCTGCAGCCACCATGCCAAAGCTACAGCCTTGTATCACACGCCACCTAGGCCTTGGCCATGCCAAGGCCCTATGAAGCCATGCCTTAGCCACTTCTTTAGGCAGCGCCTGAGGACTTGAGAGGCTATAAATAAGCCTTGGAGAGGCATTTTTTTGGGACATCTTTGAACCTGGTATTCACCATTTGTATTTTCAGCTGAGAGGCTTGGGAGGGACTTTGTCTCTTTGTATTTGGTCTTGGGGTTTGTCCAAGACTGGGGCTAGCAAGAGCCAATCATAGTTCTTGTTAGATTGTTCTTGTAATCATCTCTTGGTAACAGAATCAATCAAGCGTTCCTCTACTTACCTCTTCTTGTGTTTGATTGTTTTCTTCTCAAGACCAGGGTCGAGCCAAGCTGCAGCCAGTATGCCCTCCCCTTGTCTTGATTCCCACGGTCACTTAGAAGCTTGGCACATTACGGTACAAGCTTCACACTCATCGGTGTTACCCGTTCGGCCTATTATCCTACATTCTCAAGGCCTCCGCAAGGAGCAAAGGGCAAAGACTTGGTGTGGTGGCTTTTCTTCATCATCGTGATGCACCATATATCACATTAATAGTGCCTCATTGTATTCGATAAATGAATAAGAGCCACCCATCTCTAATATGGATGACAAGACAGCTATTTGTGATGGTACCATACTCTACGATGCAAAAGTTGCACCGTAAAGGATCCAAACTCTATGGTAATAGCAGAAGTTTGCAAGTGGTTGTGGGATGGGGTGATGCATGAGTGATTGAACCATGACTTTATATTATTAAGGTGAACTTGGGAGTTTCATGGCATCTTCCATTGTCTGCAACTTACACTCTTTTATTTTTTAAGATTTTTTGCATGTATACCCTTCTAAATAATAAAATTATATGAATACCCTTGCAAAATTACTATTTACATATATATCCCTTTTTTCATATGTATTCATACCATCTAACTTCATTAAAAAATAAATGGTTTGAAACTAAAATGACCAAAATATCCTTATAGGTAGATGTGCAAAAAAAGTTATAAGGATATACACGCAAATAGCAATTTTACAAGTGTATTCATGCAATTTCTCATATTTAGAAGGGTTACATTCAAAAAATATATTAAAAAAAGATCAAAACTCGACTAAAACTTACTCAGTCTTTTATGATTCTGTTGGATCGACAAGTCAAGAAACTATGAGTTTTTTGCAGTTATACCCTCCAAAATATACGAAATTGCATGAATACTCTCATAAAATTACTATTTGTATGTATATCCTTCTTTTTTTTGCACATGTACCTGTATCATTTAAATTTGTTCAAATTACATAAAATTAAAATGACTAAAATACCCTAATGGTAGATATGCAAAAAAAAGTTATAAGGGTATACACATAAATAACAACTTTACAAGGGTATACATACAAAATAAAAAAAACTTTATGAGCGTATACATGCAAATAGTAATTTTACGAGGGTATTCATATAATTTTATATATTTTGGAGGATTACATGCAAAAAACTCAAAAAGGATTGAGCCACATTATTAATTTTTTTAAAAAAATTATGACTTAATCAAGTTGGAATATTAAGTGATCATTTTGGTAATACTATTCTCTATTTGATTTTGATATAATTATCATTATTGAATCTATGACATCCATATATTTCTCATTATTTTTAAAAAATTAAAGTATATTAAATTTAAATTAAATATAGATGCCTAGATTAGTAAAATATTTTTAGTAACTTGTAAATATTGAGTTGTTGTATTTTTGAGGCATGAATTTAGTAAAAGCAATATGATTTATTTTATAAAAGTTGATATTAACATAAGATCATATGATATCATAATACACTGTAGAAAATATATAAATTTCCAACTGTGATCGTCGATGCTAGAAAGAAGCATCGGTAATTTAGCTACCGCATCTAAATTTGTCGATTCTTTTTTAGTACCATCGGTATTGATATATTACGATACTTAAAAGCATCGGTATTTACAATGCTTAAAAGCATCGAGAGTGGAGGAAGGGGTTCTCCTGACGCTTTTTTCTAAGTGTTGTTGAAAGCCAGTAATTAGACAATGCATATACACATCGGGGATGCTTTACCAATGCTTTTTTATAAGCGCAGTTGGGAGCAAATAATATGGTGCGAATAAGCATCATCTGAAGCCAATAACAAGATGACGCTTATAAGTATCGTCGAGCTCTACCTCTCCCTCTCCTCCTCACCTCCTTATCCTTCGCTAGCTTTTTCCTCCTCCTCCTACTGCCCATAGCCACCATTAATCTGCAGCATTCTTCGAAGCTCTAATCGATTGTCCTCGTCCGTTGTGGATCTCAACCAGCCTACCTCCATTCTGGTAATTTTCTATTTTCAGAATAATTCCCTTTTGAGTTTTTGCTTGACGCTCTAATATTTACATTTTAAGACATAATCAAGTTCAGTTAATTTCACTAATAGAGAGATGGGAATTAAGTTCCATTTATTTAGTTTCTCTTCACTATTAACGAATTTGATGTTACCACCCCTCTTGTTGGGGACAAAGGAAGAAGAAGAAAAAAGAAGATAGGTACTGAAATAATTTGGAAATTTGACAGAAACCAACAAGCAATATGTCGAATCTAGTGATGGGGGCCAAGGAACTGAAGGAAGTCGTGTTTGTTGTTTGTGGTTGGCATGTAGGAGAAACAATTAATATTCATTGGGATCTTACCTTCCAATGATATGCTTTTCAGGAAAATAACATGTTGGTCAATGATGCATTCTGGTCTCTTAATGAGGTTATTTTACAATATTTTACAATATTGTGTATTTTAAAATAACATGTAAAGCATGATATTGAAGAATGATCTCAAACTAATATTGTGTATTTTACAATGGTGAAATATTGTGAGGCAGGCATGAGTTGGTTACCAGGCTTTGAAATATGTTATTAACTATATGGTGGTGCGATAGAATGTTATAACTTATGAGGTAGAATTTCTTAAGTTTGGAAATGAATGCATAGGATTTTATGTTTATGAAAGTATATGAATTTCTTTCTTGCTTCATTTTTTCTCCATTTTAGGGTGGGGTATACAGGTCATGTCGGGTTAGCGATTTAATTCTCGATCTTGTATTATCTAGTAATCTAACCGATGATCCTAGATACTGAATAATAAATTAGACAAATAAAATAACTAAATGCACCCTTATATGGCTGCACTGTTGATGATTGATATATCCATTTTCATTTAGGTTGTGAGTTTTATATTTGGTTAAGGCCAAAATAGATCCAACATGAAATGTTAGCTTTTACACAAGTAAAACCTGACCCAGTATTAATCCAGCCTAACTAACTATTTTGGGTCTGAAGCTAGTTAATAAGGTATGGTAATCTGGTAACATGTGTAAGCCCAGAATAAGTAATGTCTATTTTGTTGAAGCTTGCATATCCACTTCTATCCTTCAATAAATACATAAAAGGAATCGGCTTTCTAATATACATAAATATATTATAAAAATAAAAAATGATCCAAGAAAAAATACATAAAAATATATTTTAAAAAGAATTAAATTTAAATCTTTATGATGTCAATGGCTAGTATGTTTGGTGAATTTGTATGTTCGTTTTTCTCCACTTTTTCATTTAATGTCTAATTTTATTTATCTTTTTTAGATAACTTGCAATTCAAACAGTATTCTAATAGAATGGATAACCATATTACTAGCATAGTTTGTGATTGTGGCACCTCCAGTGGAATTTTATCATAATTCATAACTTACGGTGCTTTGCAGGAGTTGAGGAGTTTTCTGAGGTTTGAAGTATCCTCCCTACCATTTCTTATTTCAGCGACCCAGTCAAGTCCTTTTCAAACATCTCCTTCTCTTCCAACATCTTCTTCTCCTTCTCTTTGTACTCAGGCGACTATCCTCATCCCTCCTTTCTATTACTCTTCTCCATCTAAACCCTTCCTCATATTTCAATTCTAAAAGCTTCATATGACTATCATATGGTGAAATCCAATAAGCACAGATAAATGAGGAACTATTTTGAAAATGTTTGAAATCAAAAGGTACTAAGAGGTACTGCTCTTAAGTTGATGAAATGTTTAAATAATTATATCATCTACGATGTATCCTACATTTTTTACGATGCAAACTACGATTCTTGCAGGATACGTCAGGCTTGTGACATTGGACATATGAGTTGGGTTCGTCATATTGGACATATGTATGAATCGAAAGACGCACCTTGAATAGCATCCAGGTGACTTTATTTCCGCTATGCAGGGACATATTTAGCCTTTAGTTTTTGGTACAGCCATCAAAAGACGGTAGGCAAACTAAGAGCGCAATTATATTTCATATATCAAATTAGGCAATTAGTGCATGAGTTAGTGATAAAGTTAGGTTTCACGTTATTTTATTTTATCTTTGTTTTTTTTTTTTGGTAGAAAGAAGAGTCTGAGCTTAAGGGATTTATTAAGGTAATAAAAGTAAGATGAAAGGAAGAAGGAAAGAAAAGAATAGAAAGGAAGGGAGAGAAACCAAGTTGTCAACAAAAGAACAACAACAACAAAAAAAAAAACGAGGCTGCTCAATGGAGATTAAGAATGGAAAACACATTTATTTAAAATAATTGAATTAATTAATAGCAACCTGTCTAATTCTGCGACTATACTACTTAACTGGCGTATACCGTGACGCTAGCGAAAGCTTGTCTGGCTCCTTGTACACTTGAAGCAGACAAATCCGGCCTCCTCATACTACCTACCTGGCCCATCCACAGCACAGGCACTCCAAGCATGACAATAGTACCCACGTGTACGAGAGAGATGACTAGGGTGCCGATAAATCTCGAACCGGCTCATGCGTGACCTCGACTTAATTTGATTTTTTTTTTTTTGTTCGGATTCTAATGTTGAACCCAAACGCAACCTAATAGAAAATCGGGTTGGGTCGGGTCCATAGCTAAAATTTCTAGCCCAATGGGTTATTCAAGTCGGATTAGGTCTATGTATAATCCAGACCCAATTAAAAAAAAAATTTAGTCCAGGCCGGGTCCGGATTGGATCCCTGTACTTGTCATTTCCTATGCTTATTTTCTTTTGTAATGAGTGAAAACTACAAAAAGCAGATTATGCAGAACCATACAAGTAAAAGTGCCTAAGCATCAAGAATTGATTCCATTACAAACTAACCTAATAATGATAGACTTAACCTTGTTAGCTATAAGAAAAATTTTCTGTTCATATATGCTATACTTTTTCTGAGTAGAAAAGAATTGCATCTATGCTCATCCTTTTTACTCAGCAATGATATCCCCTGAATTTGTTAGAATGCATCTACTATTATTTTTTATAAACAAACTACTAAAAAAGCTTATATGGGCAAAGATAAAAAATATAATTTTAATAATAACACATGACAAAGGTCAACGGTTGTAAAAGACTCATCATGAACCTCTTCTTCTATATGGCAAAGTTGTACTCTATTTTTCCTTCATTAGTCCAACTTTCTTTTTAGAAAAACAACATTCATATTTAATGTAACCAACTTAAGCCTTCATATAAAATTTATGCCATTCAATATTACACAAAAATAGCCTCTTTCATCCCTCCCGTCCTTAAACACAATAAGAGATTAGAGAATAGAGAGTTAGAGACCTTTAAATACCCCTACGGGTCCTAATGGTGTACCGGATTCGAGCAGCAGTGGGTCATAGGGTAATTTTGTCTCAAAAATTAAATAAATCGGGTTGGGTCTGATCAGGTTAGAATTCAGTAAATACGGATCCGACCCGGTAAATAGAATAAGTCCAATTTTAGAACCCGACCCGGTCTCATAGGTCCTTTAAATCATATTAAGTCTAAGCGAGTCAGACTGAGTCCGGTCACGAATCGACCCGACCAATTTGTAGACTTATGTTTGTCGAACAATTAAAATTTGCACTCGTATAAACCAAGTAATATATAAATATATATTGAGACGACCTTATGAATGGACTTAATATTAACCATTTCACTCCAAGAACATGAGAGAGAAAATTATGTTGTTTGCTCTCAAAGAGACCTACCAATGTGCACAGATTATCTCATGAATCACATAAAATGAGTTGACGCAATTTATTTCCTTCCTTTTATTCCTCAATAGGAGAAGCAAGGCCAAGAAGCAAATCTACAAATGCCCCCACTATAAATCCATGAGTCCTTTTCCCGTTCATCTTTAAGTACCACCCCAACATCTCCTGAAGCCACCCCCAGTCCTTCACCCCATGGGCCACCACCATCTCCTCCATTGACACCTTAAAATCCCAGTATGGATCCTTCGAGTCTATTGCCATGGCGACGCTCCCTTCGAATGGGACTCTTCCAGTCTTGGCGGCCGCCTCCTCCACTACGGAGTTCGTGCTGCAAGGCTCGAAGAAGAGCCGATCCGACCTTAGCCCACGTATAACTGCCTCGACTGTCTCGGGCCCCGTGGCCTCGGACACAGTTGAGAAGCTCTCAGACTCCATGGGCGACCAACTGGTGAAGCATAATTCAGACGAGTCGAAGTCCGCTGAGTTGCCCTCGGCCCTGAAGGAGAGAGTCCTCGGATGCTTACAAGAAGGCCAAATCCATGAAGAACTAGGAGAGGAAGACAAGGGAGAAGGAGAAGGCCTTGTGCCTCTAGTCTTATAGAAGAGAGAGGTTAGATGAAGTTTCCTACCCATTTGGCTTTCTTGTCGCAGGAGAGGAAGAGAAGGGATCGGAGGTCTGAGATCTGTGTGAATTGTCAAGGTTGTATACTTGTATGGGACTCTAGAGCTAGTAGAGGCTTTAAAGGAGGGTATGTGGCTTGGGTTGTTTTTAAAACCAGAGGCAGGAGGGAAGATGGAAAGGGAAAGAAGGACCCTCTGGGGTCACACATGTGGGCAATAAATATAGGGTGGAGAGCACCACTAGTATTCAATACATCATTAATTACTGGTTGCTAGGTTTTTGAAGTGGTCAGAGGATCAGGTTTTGACAACATGCAAGGGTGCAACTCAAGATGTCATCTTCAGGGGGTTGGATTACGTTTTCCATTCATTAATGTAAGTTACGTTGTACTGCGGAGCCGGCTTGTTTCAGTATTGAAGATTTGACCAGGCGAGGTGGTGTAGCTTCAGAAATAAAGGACAGTTTTGTTTTCCCTATAATCAACAAAAAAAACATAAAGCAGGAAACTTGTAGGAGGTCCTAGATTTAAATCCTATGTAGGTGTTCATGAGAAAATCAAATTTCTTGTTCATGCCTAAGAACTTTAAAGCATCATGACCAATCTTGTTCATGCCTAAGAACTTTAAAGCATCATGACCAATCACTATAAAAGAAATAACATTTTAAAGACTTAGGTGAAAGTGGAATTTTTTTTCGATGCTTTTTGAAAGCGTAAGCATAAACGAACTATATACCGATACTTTTAAACGTTGCCGATTTTGGAGTCTGCCGACGTTTATAAGCATCGGTCGAAACTGAAGATAGGCCGACGCTTCTTTACACCCTGAATTTTCGAAACTGAAGATAGGCCGACGCTTCTTTACACCCTGAATTTTAAAGACTAAGGGTGAATAAAATAGTCCTTTAATGATATTCAAGTAAGGAAAGTGTTTTGCAATAAATAAAAAAAAAAGGTGTTTGGTAACATCATTTGGCAGGTGCTTGTTAAATAAGCATAAGCTGGACGG
>JAOXJJ010000482.1:2611842-2645857 GCA_025769935.1 Phoenix roebelenii
CAAAAAGATGCCCTCAGTTTAGTGTGCATGTATTTCATTAATTGCTTGAGGAAACAAGGGCTCTTGACTTGTTAAATCTGATCAGTTGCTAGTAATTTTATGAATATGGTTGCCAAGAATCTTTAGCGAGACTTTACTCTTTTTATTGCCTGTATAATGAACTTCATATTGGTGATGGTAAAATATTATCCGACCCGCCAACCCGACTCGTATTCGACCCGCCATAAACAGGTTCGGATCGTAAATAGGTCGACTGGTTTAACCTGTTTATTAATTGGATCGGATACATATTTTAGATGTTTAACCCGTTTAATCCGTTTAATATATGGGTCGGGCCCTTTTTATTACTGCCAGGCCCTTTAATAGATGTCCGAGTTCTGACCCGCCAGGCCCTTTTTATTGCCGGATCGAACCTACAACTCTCCAAAACCCTTTTTATTGTGGTGCCCTCCTCTCAAATCGAAGAAGAAATCTATCTTCAAAACCCTACCCCAAAGATCATGCGGTGATTCCTTTCGTCTTCTTTCCCTGCGATCGTTGTTTTGAGATGGCGGCGAAGATCGGAATGATGGATTCGGCCTACTTCGTGGGGCGGGGCGAGCTCCTGGCCTGGATCAACTCCACCCTCCAGCTCAATCTCTCCAAAGTCGAAGAGGTTTCCTCGATTCTCTCTCTTCGATGATTCTTTTCTTTTCTTGGGTTTTTTGCTAACCAAAGATTTAGATCTCTCTTTGTTCTTGATCCGATGAGGAATTGGATCTTTTTGATCTCATTTTGTGCTGATGATATGAGATGGAATGGGATCTATCTTTAATAATTGAAGAAATATAGTAAAAGACTTGCTGGACCACCCATTCAAATATTTGAAATATAATAAATGCCGAAGAAAAAAATCTTCGTAAAATTCTTACAATCCGGACACAGTTCTTGATCACAATCTTTCACAAAGTTATCATACCGATCTATGTCATCAGAATGTATAGGTTCCTCAACATGTATGGATTGATCAGTAACTGCACGCGCATCACCTATTATGACTACTTCTTATCCTTCATTTCTGTTAAATTTCTATTACTTCTTTTTCGTTCATATTAGATTTCTCAAAAGCAAACTTAATAAAATTCTGAACTCTATCCAAATATTTGGCACTGGATCTCGATTTATTTATGTAATTTTTATCCATTCTATTAAAATACCGATTGTACTGTAATTTATATAAAAAATAAATAAAATTAGGGAATGGAAAAGGATGGCATAAAAAGGAAAGAATCATGAGGGGTCAGTGGGCAATCATCAAGGAAGTCTTGAGACAAAGTCTTCGTAATTTCCATCAAAGTCTTTCTAGTTGTCCGTAAGCTCCTAGTCTCCTCACATCAATTTTTCAGACAGGAAAAACTTGCACCCAATTGAATGCATGATGGGGGCGTTCCGAGAAACACTTGCACCCAATTTGTTCTGACAGGAAAGTCGGACTACCACAATTGTCACCTTAAAATCAGAGTCCCTGTCTATTTGAAATTAGAAAAAAAAAAAAAAAAAAGCATAATAGCATATCTATTCATTGAACCTATGAGTGATATTGAAGCCTTTGATGATGCCATGAGATAAGAAAAATTGTGGAGAGAATGATCTGAGGGAAGAGTCATCTATTTTGGATCATATTGGGAGCCTCTGGAGCATCTGTTTTAGCTTCGTTCCCATACCCTTCATCCTATCTTACATCATCTTGGATGGCTTACTAATCAACTTCAATTCTTTAGTGCTTATCACATTTACATGGAAGGAATTTCGGTGGTCGATTGGCTGGTAGGCCATGTCGTATCCATCAGCTTCATTTTCTTGGAAAGGCCCCTACCCACCGGATGTTCTTGATTTACTAAGGGCTGACCAATTTGGAATTGCTTATCAACAGAGAACTTAGTTCATCTCTTTCATGTCAAGAAAAAAAGTTGCAGCTTCATGATTACCGGTTTAGTGATAGAAAAAAAGTTGCAGTTTCTGCGACCATCTTTTAGTCAGCCTACCACTCTAACATCTTATGCTAAATCTCTCAGCAAGAGAAGAAAAGAGTACAAAACAGGAGAGTTCGAGGGAATAAGGAGTAATATTTTGCTAAAGAGCTCTTAAAACTCTTTCCTTACTCTCTATCATGTACAATGAATGGTCAGAGAATATATGCAGCGACATAATTTCAATCGTTAGGATCATTCGGGCTCCTACATAAAAGCCTAGGAAGTATCTACCCTCGTGGCTAAATCTATAGATTTTTAGAGGATTCTGCAATCTTCGAGCTAGTTAAGCTCCTTCCAAGAGGAAAAATTGTGCATCAAGTCAGATACCACTTTTGGACATACACAGTTGGCATGACATCTATCAGTTTTTTTTTTTTTTTTTTTTGTATATTTCATCATCTGGATGATGGGTGGATCATGATGTTTCATGCAGCATAGTATTCCTAAGAACATTTACAGTATGAATCAAGAAAGTTTTAACACCCATATGTCCAACAATACCTAGTGGAAAATACTTGTGGTATGAGTCAAGAGCTAAAATAGCCGCGCAAATTATAAGATGATGCATAGTGCAATACCTTGGGCAGAGGCGGACCTCGATCGAACGGGGTTTGGGGCTGGTCCGTCAACGCCAGAGAGAAGGGAGGAGAAGATCCTTGGGCGAAGGCGAAGCTCGATCATGGCTTGAGGGCCGGTCAGTTGGAGTTGGAGAGGAAGGAAGAGGAGAAGATCCTCGGGCAGAGGCGAAACTCGCTCGACGCTTGAGGGCCGATCATTTAGCGAAGAGGAGGAAGGAGGAGAAAACACCTCGGGTGAAGGCGGAGCTCGCGCCGGAGAGGAGGGAGGAGGAGATCGATTGGGGCTTTGGGTCGGTAGGTGGGCGCTGGAGAGAAGGAAATGGGGCTGGGGCTTGAAAATGATATCTTCCGATCGATCGGGCTCGATCGGGTTGGGTTATGGGGGGAGGTGGCCTCCGACGATGTTTATAAGCATCGTTTTAGGTATAGGCATCCAGCGACGCTTATAAGCGTTGTCTTAGGCCAGGCACACATGTGGAGGTTGGCCTCTGACAATGCTTATAAGCGTCGTCTTAGGCCAGGCTGACTCCGACAATGCTCGTTAGGATCGTCTACTCTCCGTACATGCCAACGCTTCTTTGAAGCATCGGCAAATTTTGGCGGCAGAGCTAAAATTGTCGACGCTTCTACCTAGCATCGACAGCCAAAAGTCGGCCAAAGCTACTTTTCCTGTAGTAAATGTAAGCTAAAAAGAATTTTTTATTAAGAATTAGACACAATTGAGAAAAAAATAGGGGTAGTTGGTTTGATTGTCAAGTATTTCTTGCAATTCACAATGGTTCTCAAGCTTTGTGATAATTTACTCGCTTAACTATAATGACTTATGATCAAGACTATCTTGTTGGATAATGATAGCCTATTGCTCTATGAATGTCTTATTATAACTAGAAAATGGAGAAGACCTCCATGAGGGATGTTTCATCACAAATCCACAAGTTTCGAACTGGTTTCTCAAAATTAGTGATATAATCATGTAATATTATGCCCAAAAAATATAAAATAATGAAATATATGTCAAGATAATTTAGAACTCATTTGGTTTGTACAAATTTTTTTTTCTTCTCACTAGAATATTTTTTCTAAGAATCTAATACCGGAAAATATGATGCTTTGGAAGGTAATTGTTGCATGTTTGATTGATCATGAAAAAATAGCACATTCCAAAATAGTTTATTTTTGATTGAGCATTTACTTTTCTTAAAATGCTATGCAAAATATTTGTTATGCCTTTAATAAAGGAAAAGATGGCGCCCTGCACTTTATATCTCTAAATGCGCTGTTCTTCATAGTTCTTCCACCACTGGCAGGCTTAATTTCACTTCTTCTTCAATCCTCTGTAGCCTCACAGCATGACTCGGCAAACTCACTACTATCATACACTTAATTTCTTTTCTTCTAGATAGGCAAGATCTTAAGGAGTGGTTGGTCTTGTCTGTTTCACTTCTGAAAATAGTCAAAGTGAGACCAAACTCATCAGGAAACAAAGTTACCAGAGCAAACTTTTTCTTTTCCAAACCTTCGCATAGCCTGTTCCTTTTTTTTTTGTGTCAAAACATAGCTTGTTCCTTCAAAATCCCAGCAGTAGACTAAGATAAACCACCTCGACCCAGACTTATAGTGGGAGATCGAAAGCAAGTACTAAAATCTCTGGAAGCCTGTCCTCAACTTGTGTTCCAATTCCTGCCATAGAAGCAAGCAATTTCCTATGGAAAACCCAAGATTCACCTTCCCTCTCAGTATAATAACAAAATATTTAGACAAATCAAAGAATCAAATTCATAAAGGATAAATAAGAGAAAACACTCCAAAAATTCCATTAAAAAACCGTCCAATTCCTAAATGATCCTTCTAATTCCCTGTTCTGTTAAACTGTGGAAGTGTTTGATCAAGATATAATAACCGATGCTTGCAGTTTTGTCATCAAAGAACCAATTTTTACCTTCCTTCAGATACTTATATTCACCAAAAAAATAAATTTCTTGACAGAAGAACTACACAAAGAATGAAATTCACATAAAAAGAAAAGAGAGAGAGGAACAGAATTAGGATCATCTTTTTTCATATTAGAAAACTTCCAATCCATACAGAATTCCGGCGTGCCTCTCGTCATCATCCTTGGCAAAGTAGAGCTCCTTCATCCTCCGAAACGCCTGCCATGTGAGCAAGCTATCGGAGCCGGCTTGGTGGCACCGCCCGGCGGCCCGATCGACCTGCAGCGTGCTCGCCACCCGGTCCAACCCACCATACAAGCTATCGCAGTACTTCATCATGTGCTTCATGTCATACACTCGATTTCCAAAGAAAACCCTAACGAGGCCCAAGAATTCCTCCATGGTCCTGGGCAACTTGCGGCAAGTCAGGGTTTTGATGAGGTATGCGAAGTCGTAGGCGCTGTGGAAGGTGACCCAGCTGACGGCGGAGTCGTTGCAGACGAGGCCGGAGGACATGAGGAGCTCGGCGAAGCGGCGGGAGTCGACGCCGTGGGCTCGGTTCTTGTCGAAGTCAACGCCGTTGGCGCGGAGGAGCTCGACGGAGTCCGGCGAGTGGCGGTCGCAGCGGGGGTCGAAGTCGCACAAGTTGAACTCCCAGACGAAACGGATGGCGCCCCCGGTGCCGACGTCGGGGAGCTCGCCGGCGGCGTCGGAGAGCGTGAGGCCGACCTGGATGAGGTGGAGCGCGTCCACGTTGGACTTGAGGAGGGCGTACCGCTCCGCGGGCGAGAGGAGGAGCGGGTGCTTCCGGGGCCGGTAGACCACGCCGGGGAACTCCGTGTCCATGGCGGCGAACGGATACCGGTCCACCGCGTCCCGGATCAGCGCGAATTCCGACTCGAGGTTATCGGCGTACACGGACCGGATCTGAACCGGCCGTTTCGAGGCCTCGAGAGAAGGCATGGCGGCTCGAACCGGGTCGGTCTTTTTACCTACGTTCTCCGGTTTTTTCCGGTTCGCGATTTGGTGGTGATGAGAGGCGACGGGGGCGGTGGAGGTCTTTTATAAAGAGGAGAGAAGGGGGATGGTTCGGCGAAGAGAGGAGGAAGAGGTGGTCGCGTTTCCTTGCGATTGGATCAAGATTCGTGAAACTCGTGGATGGGTGGTGACGATGCGATGCTTTGGTGAGTGGGTCCCAGCGAGGGGTAGACCGTTACTTTGGCGTTTGTGTGGAGTGAGGGTCGGCGTGGGCGTGGAAACCGTGTGCTTCATTAATTTCCGGGTTAAAGAAGGTGGAGGCGGCTGGAAAGGGGCGTGGAAGATGAGGCTTGACCGGTTTGTCTTCATACGTCGCCCTCAGACTTGGTCTTTGGAAGATGGGTATGGACGGATGCTTCCCCCCTGGTGAGGCAACCACTTTCAAATTCCAAAACGTGGTTACATATACTCGCAAGTCAATCATGAGAGAGTACATCCATCCGATGTGGTGTCGCTGGATGGGTCCTGGTTGTACCGGATAAGCATACCTTGTTCCCACTTTGTTTTTATAGAGAAAGTTGCATTGATGTTGTTATTCACATGCATGTAAAGAAAGTTTTAATAGAGTTTTTTTTTTTTGCTGAAAAAAGTTTTAATAGAGTTGATGGGAAAACTGAAAAAAAGGAATAGTGATGCTGTTAAACAAAGAGAACAGGTCAGACTCGGGGAAAAAAAAAAAAGCTCAAACAAAGAGCACAAATCCACCGTTCGATCGTGCAATGATTCAGAATGCTTTGAAATTTATGCGGAGTGCGGAGTGCGATCCAGCAGTCGAGTTGCGAAAAAAAATCAATTATTCTTTTGCAATGAAGGATGCAACCTGGACTCCCCAAACTAAACTGAGTTTGAAACTAAACAAAACAAGTTCGAACCAGGCGGGAAATAATTTTAAGGGGAGACAAAATTAGATCCAGCTTAATAAGACTCGATAGATCATTAGATCATATTCAAAAGTAATTAGCGCCTAAAAGCAAGCAATTGATTACTTGGTAAACAAATGAAAATAATTAATTTGCATCATATATTTAAATGAGTTCATTGTAGTCGTAATGGATGATTTTAAATACGCTCCTCGTAAAGTAAAGTTGTGGACCCCTTTTCTATCATCCAAGAATTCAAAAATGTCTTGATCATATGCAAGCATGGTTGCACTTGCTCTACCAATCTTCCACAAAAACATGTTGATCCTTCTTTCACCTTAGATAGTTCCATACAATAGTGGCCAGTTGATGAAAAGAGAAATCATAAATCTCTACACCAACAACTTGATTAGTAAGAAATTAAAACTCCATCTTTTACTCCAGCAACCTGCTTGCTCACCATGTGTCAAAGGATAAAAGATTCACACAAATCACAATCCTCCATAAACCCTTTGTTTTGCACCTTCTGATGCATCAAAACTAGTGACAATCACAATCCTTGTAAACTTGTGAACTATGCAATGTTAATTTACGTTCTTATTCTGTCCTCACAAGTTTGTGGGAACAAAGGATATTATTTTCCTCCAACAGGGAAACTAGGCTATGGTCTGAAAACAAAGGGTTTCAGTAGTATCCTCAGTGGACTACAATAGACACTGCACCAAGAACATCCTCAGCAGTGCCTCAGTTATTCCACATTCAAACTGCCGACAAATGAAACGAATACTTTTCTTCCATAATTTGTTAGACTCGGAGATTTTTTTTTTTTTTTTGCTAAAGAGACTCGGAGATGATTGGAAATAAAAAATTAGCCTGTAGACTTGTTGACCGACTGCCCAATTATGAGTCAACTTCTCATGGCTGACCATGTCGTGGAACAGCAATTAGTGCTGGTACTACACCATAGCACCAATAAATTTCTTGACCCGGTCAGCCACTCTCGGTCTTCACCAAATTTCGTTATACAGCCCTTTCGATTCCTTCCACTTTCCTCTAAGTTCCGTGTCGTTGCTGCCTCTTTTAGTTGTACGAGTCACTGTCACATGATCAAATCGAGCGCTTGGTAATATTTTATTAGATATAAGCAATATGAATCATAAAAAAAAATTATTTGGTTATATTTGTATTGCATGAATTGTCTGCATTAATTATTTGCATATCTACTTATTAATTACATGTTGCATTCATTTCTGCTTATCAAGTTTTATTTTGTTGCATTTCATTTAAAGTTTTCGAAAAGCCCAATTTACTTTCTTATTGTGCTGCATAGCTAGGCAGAGGAGACAGGAACTAGAGCTTTAAGTGGGTGATCATGTATTTCTTAAAGTAACTCCTGCAGAAGGAATTATGAGGTTCGGAATCAACAGTCTTAGGTTTGTTAGTCTTGTTTATACCACATCTAGAGTAATTGCCTATGATCTGAATATCAACCAATAACAAGCCTCAAAAGGCCATCAAGTATAGATTGAGTAATAGCAGGTCTTCAAAAATGACATCTTGGGCAGCCAAAGAAAAGATTTTAGAAGAATGTCAACCTTCAAATACTAAGGTGCAAAGTGAAAATTGGTCAGAAAGATATAGTATTTAGCTAATAGGCCGAACATGTACTTAACCATCAAGCTAAGTTACACTCAATTAGGAGGTCATAGTTGTACTCAATTAGTAGGCCGAAATACATGACTAGTAAGCCAAGTACTTCGAAAAGGATGTCAGCCGCCTATTAAGTATCGGAGTAGGTCGAAACACTAAAGCATAGGCTGATGTACTAAGGATGCAAGTCAAAACAACAAAAGGGGTGTCGACCGAAATACTAAGGATGCAAGTCTACACACCAAGGGAGGTGCAAGTCGAAACATCAAGAGTACAAGCTGAAATCTCAAGGATGCAGGTCGATACACTAAGAGAGTGCAGGTCGAAAAACCAAGAATGCAGACTGCTATATCAATGGTGCAAGTAGAGTGATTGTGGTGTAGAATGAGGAAAGCTAGAGTTATCAGCATAGGATAAGAAATTTAGTGGAACAGAGTCCAAAAATGGTGGTTAAACAGTAGTAACTACTACACATGATGTGAAAGTAGTACTCACACTACCCAAATCGTGAGAAAAATGATAGCCCACCATGCATGTCCATAGTAGCTCATATGACATACAATAATAAGGATATGTGTCACAACTAAGTAGTGGCACCTATGTCATCACTACTTAGGATGTGAATGAAGTGGTAGCACTACCTACCATGCATGGCAAGAATGACCAATGTTGCACAAAGTAGCAAGGATAAGTATCAAGGTTAAGTGATGACACCTATTCTAGCAATTAATGAGAGCCATTTATAAATATCGGATTGTAATGCTGAAAAATCTACTCTGTGGGGATTAATTGTGATACTAAGAACTAGTCCTACAGGGTTAAATGTGAAACTATGGATCCTGCCAAAAGGATATAATGGTCATAGTCAAAAAATTGTTGAGTTAAATATAACATTTTCAAATAGAACTCATGAATATGAAAACGTAAATCGGAGCAATATTCGATATTCTAGATTGGTTTGTTGAAGTATAATGATTTTATTTATATGCTTATTATTAGATAGAAAACTTATTGAATTTATTTTATGAATTATCTAGTAAAGTAGTTTTACCTACTGGATAGCTAAGTTCGTTATTTGGTCTCTTCTTTTCTTACACATTCAGAGAATTGGTCGTTGATGAGGTGTTGCTATCGAAATCTGATTAGAGGCGAGAGCAAAATATAGTGACATAGCTTAGAATTAGAATATGTATTCATAATTTAATATTGAAGATATTTTATAGGTTTCTTATTTTGATGGAAGTCTCTTATCAACAAAAACCTCATAAATGGTTGCATATGCATTTAGCATTTTTCTAATTATTTAAAAATAATTATATTATATTAAATATATTGATTACATTGTTAATGACAGAAATAATTTCTAATGGGTAATATAAAATTATTAACAAAGTAACCAACAATTAGTGCTTTTATTGCTTAGTATCTGGTACCTAATAGCAATAATTCTAACATAAGTACCATGGTCATGGTAACCTGATGTAAAATTATAATACATTATATCCTCATCAACTATCTCGCCTATCAACACATTCATCCAATCCTATCAATACCACAACATTATAATTGATGTTTATGATATTATATTATAGTAGCATTTCAATGTTTCCTATATTACACGACAAAGCATGTAGTCGAGACCAAAGAATGAAAATATAAAACAAAAACGAGAATCAATTGGGATTATATCCGCACACATTCCATTATTATTATTATTATTTTGGTAAAAAAAAGAGGGAGCATAACCCAAAAGAAAGATTAACCTTGCTGAAATTCAACTCCCATTGCGTCTGCTTGTACATTCATTAGTTGCTGATATAACAAAGCAGTTGATATGCTTAACGTGCATGAGTCAGATACTCTATAGAATAAAATGTTAACTAATTTTGGGGTTTCGCGTTTCGCATGAATATAAACCTATAATTTAACTAGTATATAAAAATAGTAAAGATTTGGAACTTCAAAAGTAATAACAAGGAAAGAAATCAAGAGCTCAGAAATGATCTAGTTTAACTAGCTCGGACTGAATAGTACTTATCACAATGATGAACATTCCCATTCAACCATCATACTTGTAACACTGTTTGCCAAAAGACAACAGGTGTTTTGAACGCATTATCAGACCATCTCTTGTATTCAAGTTTTTGCAGGACCACTAAGATATGGTGTGTATGGGATTTTCTTACTTCCTCATACTAGAAGAAGGCGCCTTCAGGGGGCTGAACAAGCTTCCGACTGTGTGGGGCTGCCATTTCCTTCTTCAGCTGGGTCAGTATGTCCTCCATGGTGAATTCCCTCTGCCAATTTGCCAGCATTCCAAACTTCTTGGCCTCAACCTGGAACATTCGCAATCTCAAGTTTTCATTCAGCAGTATAACCAAGACCACTAACAAAAAGATCTCTGATAGTCTAAAATATGGCTCCTAAGTAGGGCTACAAATGAACGAAGCTGTTCATGAACAGCTCGGGCTAAGCTTGGTAACAGACTGTTGAAGTTCAGCACAACTAAAAGACAAGCCAAGTTTTAACATTTTTTAAAGCTTGGCTCATAGCTTGAACACCTTGAGTTTGCAAAATTGAATAGAAGCTAAGCTTGGCTTGATAAGAAGCTTGCAAAAGCTTGGTTGAAATGATAGGGGAACCAAGCTTGAATATACTCTGTCAAGCTTGGCTCAAATTGCTTGTCTGTTTCTTTATCATTATTGTGCTGGTCGGAACTACTGTAGGAAAGCATAGTAGTGGTTAGAGTGTTACAACTCCAGTCTCAGGGTTAACACACGTCATGTTGATCCGCGAGTGAAAGCGAACACTTGGGGGCTTCTCTGGGTAATCTTTATCACAGAAGAGCTTCAACTGATAGATACGACCTTCGTGTACAGACTGCAATTCAACAGAAAAGGAAAAGAATATCAATGACTTCACCAGGTGTCAATATCACTGAATTTACTGATAATAAATAGCTGGGCTGAATTGAATGAATATTCTTAACCTGACTTGGGTAGTTTGCAACTGTTAGGTTCAAGGCAAATCACGTCCAGATAAACATATAATAAAATATAGACCATATTAAGAACATGAATTACTTAATAAGCTTCAACAAAAATAGGCATATGGACAGAAAAGTGGCATCTGATTTTGATTGTATAAAGAGATTGGTTCAGTAGCAAATTGAAAGACAGTTTTCACATGGAAGTCCTAGAGTACAAAAACATACAAGAAATATATATCACAAACATAAGAACCCAAGCAATAAGCAACAAATCATAACTAGCTACAAGGAACAGCTCACAAAGCCATATTAAACTACCTAGAAAAACCATACTACATTTCTATACTAAATTTCTCAGACTAACCAAAATCAAAAGATATAAGAAAAGGGTCATTATAGCACTGTCTTATAAGGAAACTGTTCAGGCACTTTGAATAAGAGTCTGCCATTAAGTGACTGAGTATCAATCCAGTGGAACGAGAAACATAAATACTGACTAATACAAGTATCTGTCAATAAACTTGAAAAGTTAATAAAGAACTCGGTGTGGGATTTACTATAAGCACAGTTTCTTCTGTAAGATATACAGATGTCAAAAAAAGTTATGCCATTAGATATTTAATAGGTCAGAGCCCCGAACTAGTTCATAAATAATTTTACAAGTCCTTGTTCAGATTTCTGATGTTAGCTTATTAGACAGGTTCCAACCACCATTATAAACAGATAATTCCTATGGTGCTTCATCTGAACAAGGCTGAAACAGCATGCGAATATCCAAAACTGTTCCATAATGCATCAGGGTACAGCCAACCAGTAATTAGAGATATTGGAAATTTCAAAGCCTCATCATATGTAAAATAAATAAATAAAATAAATAAAATTCTATCAGATAGGCTAACATACTAATGTGGCATGATGAATGGAATGATTTCACAGAAATGATGTGGACTGAAAAGAAAATAAAGTAGGTAACTATGAGCAAGTCCCTTTAAAATACAAATGTCAATAAGATCGTGCCACTTTGCAAGTATATGACTGAATGTAGATAAAGCAGAGGTATACATTAATTGGACCAATAATGGTCCCCGTCCAAGATCGCATGTAAATATCATCTCCATCATCCATTCCATAGCTTACTGTGCCATCTCCAATACCTTTCTCTCCACGTTCAAGTTCCTCCAGTAATCTAAAGTTTCGAGGTACTGTGCAATAAGCCAAGACAAATAAAATGCATTTATATGTATTTCAAAATTCTACAAAATATAAATGTAGATTTATTCGGTGCAGTGTGAAAACAGGGCGAAAAGAAGAACAAAAGGTTCACTTTTAGATGAAATAAGCAAAATCTGTCAGGGAAATCAACTCAGCAAGTGCATCAACATTTGGCTGACCAAATAGGAAGGATTTGATTGACAACATTAATCCCATCAGCTGGTGACTAAGGATTATTCAATCCCTTTGATGAAATATTTTGCAGCACATCAATGATTTAGAAGACTGTTGGCAGTGATGGGCAGCTAGAAGCCATTTAGTGCATAAGAAATAAGCAAATACCAGAGGCCAGGGTGGCCCAAAATTAATAAATTCATAAAACTAATCAATATAAGAAATAATATGCAATATATTATAATCCAAAAAATGAATCATATCATATAAGATGTAGAAAATCAAAGTGGGGCACATGAAAATTTAAACAAGAAATAAATATTTCAAAAACAGAGGGATGCCATCTTCCATGTCTGGTCAGCAAAATCTACAATTAGCGAACGATATCAGGTAAGAGAAAGGAAAGAGTAGAGAATTCAACCAGAATTTGCAGTAAAAGCGTATGGAGCAAAGTGAAACAACAACATAATCATAATCTAAGTTTCCGCAGTCTGACAATTATAAATCCATCAATATTATGACAATAATTTAACCATAGGCATACAGTTGAAATATAGTTTGAGGCTTTGAGCCATTCCCAACGTCAAAAAAGATCCATGTCTCGGAATAAAACAAAGTTCACTTCCCAAAAATTCAGTCCACTGTGGTAGCAGCACCAACTAAAGTTGTTTTAACCATACAAATTGGAAGGAATGGTGATAATTCTTCTATAGTTCCTCTGTTATAAAGATTAATTATTAATAATAACTTAATGCTAGGAAGTAGCCTTTTGGCCAGCAGAAAAATAAAAGAATATACTTAAGGGCAATGATTCATTCAGCCAAAAGATCTCAGACAGAAACTTACGAGTATACTCTCCAGATCAAGTCTGATGTGTAATTACAGAAATACAGAAGTTCATAAAAGGTGACCAAACCTGTTTAGTCACTTATATCAATTAATGATCCTATGACATAGCAGTCAACTTCAGAACATCCAATAAATTACTAATCATCAAAACTTTCCTCCTACAGACATTGAGGGATGAAAAAATTCTCACACATACACATCACAGATGAAACCTGAATTTCTACAGCTCCAGGTTTTGAGAGGAAACAGAGAAACTTGAGTTCAACAGGCAAAAATGCATTTATTTTCTGACCCAAAATCCATGCATCAGATATGCAAAGATATGAAACAAAACATGACATCCAATGAGAACAATACAGTTATCAGAAATCCATGAATATCCATATGAGGATGCATAAATCTCACTTGTAAAGACCACTAAAATCTCTGGATCAGATTAAAAATAAAAGGACAAGACTCCATAACTGCAAGACAGAACTTTGTCTACTTTATGAGATTAATCTCAGGGTCCTATTGAAATCTATGCAAGGGAAGCCTCATAAAAGACCAAATTAAGTGCTCCATGACAATGGAAGCAGATTGTCGTAAATATACTAAAGACAACAAATTTGGAAGTAGAGAAGTTTCTTTAAACCCAAATTATTGGTGGATCCTCCTATAAAATGTATTTGCATCTTCATAATACATATGAATCCCTAATGCAGAACTGACATGCTTAGAAATTCACCTACTTAACTATTCACACTACAAAGCCCTTGTGTCATATCAAAGATAACAACAAACTCTCGGATTTTTTTTTTCATTTGATAAAATGCTGAACTTAGTTTTAAAACTCATCAGAACCAATGTATATTATTGTTCATTGCTTGTCTATTAAATGACAAAAGTTCCTTCACTTCTAAATATGCAATACTAAACAAAACTCCTTGTACAAAATCATGGATTCACCTTAAAAAATTCCACAAAAGGCATGGACCATTTTATGCCTATGCAAAATTGACACAACATATATTAATATTAAAGCAATGAAAGAAAAAAACATTAAAGACCTGTTTGGATTTTCCTATAGGATTGGGATGAAAATCCTGTAGGACTCGTCGATTGGGCAGTACAACTAGTAGGATCACAAGACTATAGGCTGGGCTAAGCCTATATTCATAAAATTTCCAAGAATAGATTTAAAGTGGGCCAACCTGAATCCCATAAGAAGAAGAAAAAAGATCACAGCAAGTCTTTTTTTCTCCCTACAGGAATGGGTTGGAAAAGGTCTAGTACATGGGCTAGGCTAGGCCTTATATTCTGTAATCCTAGAAATCCTTTTTCCAATCCTAAGGATCCAATAGGATTATCCAAACATCCCCTAAATCTAGCATTCATCCAATACTTATCCTTCAAAAGGGAAAATCCATAATGAATTAATAAATTATAAAACAACAAAGCCGAAAAGCTAGTCAAGGTTTCATAGATAATACCAACATCACTTGATCCTCCGGAGCTGATCGGCATGCTGTAGAGAGAGAAATCTTAGAACAAGAGATGGCAAGAGAGAGGTGGAAATAGGAACAAAGGAAAACTGATGAGGAAAAGACAGACTAATAAAGATGCATAGTATGCGCTGACACTTGATGTACCACATTGGAAGTTTCCATCCGTAGGCCCACATCTGGTAGGTGTCTGATGTCAAACAAGGGTTCAAAAGTTGGCCTGCTATCTTCACCCTAGCCTCACTACCGACATCCCACCATCTGAGAAGTAGTGTGGTCTCCAAAGTTTTAAGGCCATATCATCAATGACTGAAGGGCTGGTGGTTGCTCTCTTCGATGGGCCCAAACAATTGTGTCATCTAATGGCTGAGATCAACTGATTCAGCAATCCCTCTCTCTCTCTCTATGTATGTATATGTATTATGAATACATATTACATACATACATAATAGCCTAGAGTACGGGCCTATCCTAGGATGCAACTTGAACTGCAGGTGCTGGATTAAAGGCTAAATTGAACTCAACCAGATTGCTGACCAAACTTAACCTGACGAATTTTAGGCTAGATCAGATCAAGAGATGACTTTATATCGCTTTTTTTGACCTTTTTGGTTACATCCACCAAAAAGAATCGCATTACAACCTTACATATGATGTTACAAGATATTTAAAAACAAGAACCATAATACCAATTTTAGGCTAGATCAGATCAAGAGATGGCTTCATATCGTTTTTTTCCTTATTTGGTCACATCCACACAAGAGTTTCATTACAACTTACATATGATGTTACAAGATATTTACCAGCAAGAACGATCAATCCTAGAGGAGATTAACCTAGTCAAAAGTACAAGTTGAGTGAGGTGGAGTTTGTGTAAACCTGATGCAAGTTGCACTCCCAGAGTCTATGCATGTGAAAATGAAGTAGGATAAGATAACAGAAATCTAGAATTTTTGTTACATTTATGTTAAATTTCATTACTATACCTCTATTACACTCAAGAGTACAACTTCACCCTCAAGCGACTCCACTTGTACATTAATTCTCAATCTTTCTTCTCAAAATCATGACCTTAATAGGGACACTGCTCCTTTAATTTTTTCCTCTTCATCTTATCATTGTTGGGCACTACATCTTCACATTTCCATGTGGCGTCAAAAGTCCAAGATGTCATGAGCAACATCACAGCGGACTGCAAATAAGAATGGACCTTCCCCTCTCTTTCAGCCATTAAATTTGACATCTCCAAGACAACTACAAGTGGATTCAAAAGAAGATTGAAACTTTAAACCAAAAGTAGACATGTCAGAAAAGGGGAGGACACCAGCTCTAATGTTAGGACTGAATCTTGGGGGTAAAATCTAACATTATAAAAATGATATCAGATAGAAGAGAGAAATGTTTGCAGAATTGAACCTAAATTTGCATTAAAAGCATATTTTCATCATAATCAAAATGCAAGTTTCTGCATTCCATAATCATAATCATCTACCTCTATCAAGAAGCAAACAAATATTCATGTGAACATGTAAAAACCTAAAATTTAGAGACCTCCACATTCTCTGTATCAGATTAAAATAGAAAGACAAACAATTTCAATTATTGCAACATGGAAAATTATCTCTATATAGTACGACCTTGTTCTCAGGGTCCCATTAGAATCTATGCACAGAGAGTCCTATAAGAATTAATTGCCTATCAATTGGCTCATGACTACTGAAGCAGATTGATAATAAATGTACTGAAGGAAACTCATATGGTAATAGAGTAAAAGGAAATTGAACTCAAATTATGAGTGGATCTTCCAGTGAGGCATACATGTATCTCAGTTTTAATAAATACAAACCCCTTATCCAACATTGATACGCTAAAAAATTCACCTGCTTGACTAAGAATTCACAGCATTAAATCTCGTGCATCAGATTAATAATGATGATGGTGATGATGATGATAATGATAATGATCATCAACAAACTTCCAAAAAAAATCGTTCAATAGGATGCTGAACGTAGAATGCTTACTGATTGCCCGTTAGATAGCAAACGTCTGTTGTTATTTAAAAGATACAAATTTAACCAAAATCCCTAAGACAAAATTAAGAATTCACCTACAAAATTCCCCAGAACATGATCGGATATCTAATCCACAATCAGCATACTATATATCAACTGTAAATCAATATAATAGAGAAAAGACATCAAATCCAGCATTCAATCCAGATCACTTCTAGAAGGAAAAGAAATACACAACTGATCTATAGACTACAGAACAATGGAAATCGCCGAAGCCGCAACGAAATCGGTCGAGGTTTCAGACGTCATTACCTACAACACTCGATCCTCCAGAACCGATCGTCATGTCTTAGAGAGAGAGAGAGAGAGAGAGAGAGATGGAGAGAAATCTCGGAGATGGGTGGAAGTAAGACTGAAGGGAAATCGAGGAGAAAAAGACAGGCGAATGGAGAAAAGTACGCAACCCACGCTGACCCGTGGTTTACCGCATAAGGCCGTCTTCCTCGTGCGTGAATCAAACGGCCAGAATTTATCCACGAATCTCCGCCCTGGACCCACTTCCGACATCCCACTGTCCGAACTTAGCACATACGATGAAATCATGGAACGATCAAGATCAACTGTTTTGGTGATTCGTGTGTTAAAAGTGAACATTCATCCATGGGCTCTATAACGTGAGCATGAACCCGACCCAAAACCTCTTGAGCTGTAGCCCAAAAGCCAATCCGAAGCTAAAGTGGCGTAACAAGCCACAAGTCAGCCTGGGCCTCTTTTCAGCGAACGGATAAACCCCAGAAGTAAGGGAGACTTTCTACCTAGAATAAATGAATAGAAACCTAATAGGGATGCAACTTGAACATGTTGGGCTAGATTAAGGATCAACTCAAACTCAACTTGGTTTTTCAACTAAACCTAACTCTACTTTTTTGTTCTAATCCGAAGCTAACTTCTTTTAGCAATACTTAGGCTTTAACCCTAGATCTCCTTAAGAGAGAGGTGCCATCCAACTAAGGTAATACTCGTTGGCTCATCAAAAGGTAACTTGATTAAGCAAAAATTAGGTCTCATCGGGTTGAAAGGATTGGGCTAGGTTAGTTGCTTGATAAAAGGATTGAATTGAATTTGGAGGTGTTAAGGCAAGCTTTAGTAAGGTAAGATTGGAAGCCGGCTTTAAAATTTTATATCTTTTAGATATCTCTACCCCTACTAACCAAAATCATGGCAAAAACACCTAAAATTTTATCCAGAAATCACGAAAAATTAGAAAAAGGGGCAAGCATATTAAATATATATGATATATTTGAGCTCTAACTAACTTTTTCTTATAAAGTTAAAAGGAGATGAGTATTGTTGGCTATCAGAATCATGAGAGCATTTCATCTATTAAACTAAGCCATGATTTATGGCTCTCTCCTTAAGCCAATAATTGAATCCTACTTGGCATCGTCTTAATCGTTCTCTAATTAAAATTCAAACTCCGCCATACTAACAGCCCCTTGGACGAGATAATTGTATCTTCTTCTCCCTCTTAGGCCTTTAGCTCTTTGATTTTTCTCTCCCTAGAGCTTTAGCTCTCCCGTCCCATTTTTTCCTCCTCTCTTACATCAATTCCCTTAGATGTAGACCCCTCCCCACATACACACACCACACACACATATACACGCACAAAAAAAAAGCAGCCTCATCAAAGATCCAAGGAGGTCCCAGAGGAATCTCTTTAAATAAAAAGTAGTGTGCCAAATGCAAGCCTATCCACCCGAAGAAGTTTCTCAACCATCTCTTTTACTTTGCTTTTTGTCTTGATTCATATAATGATGATGCTAATTTTGTAATTTGATGGTCAATAAAAATTCTTGCACCTTGATGATAGATTGGCTTGCTCTTTTATTTGTTTTCATATTTTAACTCAATTGTTGTGTATTTACTTATTAGCACGTAGATCTTTGATTTTTCTTTTTTTCAGCATTTAGACAAGTAGATAGAGACTAGGATCTCTTGATCTTACCCTCTAGAAACTCTCCTATATTACAAAGTCCGTAACTGATAACATCCTAAGATGTATTATAGCTAAAATTCATTGTTACTAGGCCTCATCTGTCATTGCTTATCCAATTGGCACATAGTAGATGCATCCTAGGCTCTTCTATACAAGGACATACAACTTATACTAATGGCTAGAGAGAGCACGCTCCTACTTAGTCCTTTCCCAATAATATCCTCAAGATTTATCTAGAGAAGGATTCCATAGATCCGTCTTATTTACCTACTTTTATTTCTTTTTTTCAATTTTAAGCCATAAATGACTGTTGGCAACTCCAAACAACTAGGGATCATGGTTGAGACCCTCTCTGTAGAGGTGATAACAATATATTTGTACAACGACAATGTTTCTCTCTAAGAAAATCATACTACTTTGAAGAATACTTGACTTTTGAGACATATATAAATAATTTTTTCATGTTGTAAGAGGCGAAAATGGTTCACTATTTTAGTTCCTCATTACTTTCAAATTTTAGGTACTGAATTGGCACCAATTAGATTATGATGTGGCAGTATCAAGGATTCTATACACATATACAAGTTAATTTATTGATCATATCTCTTAATAGATTTATATGAACCTGCATAGTGACTAGTGGGGACAAATAATTGATAGTTCCTATTTGGGATATGTAAGATTTTATATAGGGATGCACATGAAATGTGCCACTCTTAAATTTCAAGATCAAGTATTTTAGAAATTAGAAAAAATTTTGCTAACATAGGCATCTTCATAGCATAATAAGCTTTAGATCAACTAATTTTATATAATTAGAATTCCTTTAGAAGTTCTAGAAACTTACCAACTTTGTTAGTAGCCCTTTCATCTTGAATGCTACAATAGCTACTACAAGAAATTACAGGATCCCTAGTGGTCCAAAAATGTTGGAGAAAATTGAAAATATGCTTCCAATTATATCCTTCGCATTTTTAAAAAATGCGAGACAAGTGTCTGCTAATGCAATATCAAGAATTTTATTCTGGCTACCATGATAGATATCTACTTCTTAAAGTTAAGCTTTATTATAATTATTAAAATCTTATTCAAGTTATAAAATACTCATTTAAAATATATTGTCATGTTTCAAATTTCAACAATTATTTCTTTTAATAAAAAAGTTGATCCATTTTCCCTTTGATAAAAAAGAACAAAAGGAATTACTTATTTTATTCTTTGTAATATTTTCAAAACCATTTTGTTTAAAATATTTAAAAATATCAATAACTTTAACATATTCCTATATTTTTATATCCTTACAAATTCATTAAAATATAGATAATTCTATTCATATTGCAATTAAAGTGGGATTTAATATGTATAAATTTTTAATATTTTTATATTATATATTTTTCTTTAGATAATTTATAATTTTAATATATTTCTAATACAAAACCTGGTCGAATTAGTGATCAAGACCCTTGGTCAAATCAATATCGTGCATCCTTACATGGTATCGAAATTGAATGCTAAGCAAGCATTTTTATTTTGGGTCAGCTAATTACATCTTCAAAAACTACTTTTGACTCATTGCTGGAAAAAGGAAAGATGAGCTATAAATTAACATCCAGTAATTTATCATAAATATGGAGAAATTTTTTTTTCCAGTAATTTTTAGAAAAGCTACTAAAATAATGTCATGGATTCTATGATAAATGCGAGCTATAAACTAATACTTGGCATTTTATCATAATTACGAGGTAAAGCATCATTTTTTCTAACATTGCCACTAAAATAATATTGCAAATTTTATGATAAGGATGAGCTACAAACTAATACCGACAATTTATCATAAATGCAAGCCAAAGTGTAATGCTACTAAACTAATGTTGCGGATTCTACGATTTCTTTAGCAAGCTAATCACTTGAAAATACTCTTTCATGTATTATTGGTTGATTTCGGTACCTCTAAGTAGCTTTGTTGCAGTTGGTTCTATGATAACTTGCTATTTTGTTTTATAGCAAGGTACAAAAAAACCTAATATGAATTAATAATAGGTTTAATGTATACAAACTAATTTGATCATCCTTCTCTCTTAATGCATTTTTTTGAACTTTCCTAGTCAAGACAGTGGTTGATACTTGTTATTCGGGGTAAGAAAGATTTCATCTAATAATGTAGACAAAATATGGTAATAGGCAAAGTGTACGAGATTCGAAACAAATCTCAACTATCTCATATCCTATTAAGTAGGTTAACTATCCCCATTAATAATGTTTACTAGCTTTGTGATAATTTGAGACTGTCTCACCTTCTCATAGAGAATTTGAATTAGAGAATAAATTATTTCAAGCCAACCTTCGCTTGAAAAATAAATGGTAGAGTGAACACAATTTTTATCTCTACCTTATTCAACAATGAGCCAAACTAGATCATGTAGCTAGTGGCCTTGGCTCTCAAATCTTCTAATATCGGCCATCGTGACCAAAGTAGAAGCAATTTGAGAATAATCAGATTCCTCCTTAGCTATTTGTACTTTTTCTTTCACCTACTATTTCTCCATCGTCCTCAATCTTTGTCATTGACTCTTTTGTGTCCTTGTGGGAAACAGAGGGTTTTAGTAGCAATTAGAAAGGTAGCACTTCAACTAGACCTTGTACCATTGATTTTGAGAAGGGACTAGTGGCTTAACAATTTTGAGCCTCTATTGTGAGCTAGAGACTGCAACTCTCACATAATGGCTTTGCCCTTCATTATACTCAAAATGCCCATTTCCTTTTGGACAACCAAGTGAAGAGTTGTCGACTCCTCTTATCTTCTAAGCCGCTATCAGACTTAGATGAGACACTTTCCTGACACCAAGATTCTTAGACTGATCTTTTTTGATTAAACAAAAGATCCTTCAATCTTTTGCTGCTTGCTTGCAACTTCCCTCTTATTAGCCACTCTTCAAGATTTTATAGGCATGCTTCCATTGTCTGCATTAGAAGGTCCCACTTCACAATTATCCTAAATATCTAGCTTGTTAAACTTGTACCAACAGTATTTATGCTTGTAGAGTAGCTCTTTCGACTAGATTGTCTCCTATCTTACAATTTTACAACAAGAGCACCTTCCATCGAGATATAGATACTCTTTATTTTTTAGTTCAATAAACTCCGTTTAGGTATTGGACCAAGCCAATGCTTGAATGATACCCTATCCATATCAATCTACCATCTTTTAATTGGTATCAAGAACCTCAGATCCACTAAAGTTACATTTATCTTCACTTTTGGGAAAGGATCTCTATCCACCAGCATCATGCCTTTGTTCTTCTCTGTAAATTTCAATCTTCAATCCACAATTGCCTTTGAGATGGAGCTCTACAGGACAATGTAGTTGGTGGTATGGTGACTCAATTTTTTATGCCATTTGTAATATTTCTTGTCCTTTAACTCTTCTAGCTGAGGAACTTTATATCCTTCAGGGAGCCGAATCTACTTTTCCTTAAACAAATTATCAAAAATCTGCTCGATCTTCATAATATTAGAAGAGTATTTCATATCTCCTTTTGGTAGAGGCTGAATAGGCCAATTCTAAGAAGTCGACTTGCTCAAAACTTTGCAAACATGTGGTCTTCCTATGTGGATCTTTGTCACAACAATCTCGTTGCAATCATCCCCTTTGAGATTGCATTGCTCGAAGTCAGCAGCCTCAAAGGTCTAAATCTTGTATTTAGGGTTCAAGGAATATGCTCCCTAGATGCTTTCCTTTATTCCTCTTCCTACAATATGGTTTCGCAATTCACCATCTACATCATCAACCGGAAGAGATCGTAAACTTCTGCCCTGCAATTTCTTTTCTTATTCCAAATTTGGGTTGTTCTATGCTATCTTCACATTCTCAGCCTTTGTAAGAGAAGTATAATAACGATTCTTAGCTCTCTTGAATGGAACCATGAACCGTTTAATGAATTCACTAGGCTACTGAAGTAGACTAGCCAAGTGAGTTATCAACAACTTTGGGCTTAATCCGATAGCATTGTGCATGGAATTGAAGCTCCAGATCTTGCAAAGTATGAAAAGAGTTCAAGAGAATTTATTTACCAAGTGAAAGCAAGCCTATTAGAAAATGGACGAAGCTTGAGAAAATCATTATCATCAGCTTTGTCGCATTGTACCAAGAATCAATCAATATAATACACTATAGATAACTTATCATCTTCTGAAAACTTCAAGAATTTTGGAGCTTTATATCCTTGTAGAAATTCATATACCTAATATACAATTCAGGATATGGTTTTTGATATACCAACCTTAATGCAGGCCGATACGTGCACACTAGTTGGTCTCATACTATCTCAATCAACTGTGCAACGTTCAAATTCTCCCTCTCAACTCCACGGATGGTAGATTGAGTAGGGAATGGCAGTCTTTGCACCAATTGATAGAGAGGGTTGTTGTATACTTGGAAGTCACCATGATTGTAAAATGATTGCCCCCTAGCATAAAAATTCTGTGACAATGATTGCTAAGGTAAAGGTGGTGGAATATGTTAAGGTGTCCCCCAACATATAAATTAGGTACCACAAGTTGTTGCAATAGAGGTGGTGGTACACATTGAGGTTCACCCCTAGCCTTTATTATTAGCCAAGACTGCCCTAAAGGCTAAATGTTCTGATCGCTTGCCCAATAAGTCGACCTATTCTTGTGGTTAAGATTGTAGTTGGTGAAGCATCACCAGCATTCCTCAACATAGGATTCTGAGGATCAGGATGGTTATGGTCCACCCGAAGCTCACCTGATGACCATGTGAGGCTTGTAGCATTATTGACCAATGGGTCTACTAGATTGTTGGAAGTTCTTGCTCCAGTGTAATCTTCTTATCATCTTGATCTTGAAGTTCAACGGTCTCACCATGATAGAATTCGGCCTTGCTCTTATCATAGGCTGAAAGTTTTTAGAAATCATATCTCTATAGCAACTTGGCATTCCCATATTGCAAGGATTGATGGGCTGAAATGCAATTAGCCCTATTCACCATATTGTATACTAAAGTGAACTGCACTTAAAAATGACCAGTCAGCACTGCAACAAGTTGATCAACATACTTTAAGACTAAAGTCGATACAGCCTCATTCTGCTCCATGAATGGTCTTACTATTGTGGTCACTTAGCTGGTGACCACTTTCAAAATGTCATGTTGACCCTCTTCCATGTGGATTTTGATTTGTGCAACCACATCATGGAGAGAACCAGCCTGAGAATGAGTCATCTCCTACTGGGGAATATGGCTCTCTTAGGCAAGTTCCCTCAGAGGGGTAGAATCCGCATGATTGTTGAACTTTTTAGTTCTCTGTGGAGCTGCACGAGAAGACCCTGACCACCCCAGTTGAGAATTTGGAGACTCCTCGATGTGAAACAATGAACTACCTAATTGTCCGATTGTGAAAACTTTCATCTTCTTCTTTGGTGGCATGATGACAACTACACAGTTGTCTAACTAGTAATAGTGTGATGATGATTACATAATGTCCTACTAGAGATAATATGAAGATAACTATACATTGTCCTACAGGACATGCTAGAAAGCTTGTTGCCACCTTTTTAATTTTATTTCGACAAGTTAGGAAACTTAGAATCTACGAGGAGCTCGATGGTTGAGGTAAAAGGCCATTTTTTTCTCCAAGCTTGACTAAACGAGGCTTAAATGTGTGTGCATGAATGCCACCAACGTTCGACTAGCCAGAAAGGTGTGGGTGAAAGGAAGGATAGAGAGTAGTATGGATCCAGGTGCCTTGATTATAAGAATTTTCGTCACTTTTATACCACCATTCAAAAGAGGAGATGGAGATAGATGGGGGTATAGTGCTGGACTATGGTAGAAAGATATAGTAGATAAGGCATCAAAATTCATGGATAAAGTCTTTCTCTTTATTAAGGGTTTAATAAATATTTCATATAATTTTTTCAGGAGAGTAGATGCTCAACCTAGCATAAACCACTCTAAAATGTTACCACTTTCTTATGGTCAATCAAATATGCTAAAACTATTTTTTTCAAATATCATATTTTTAGAAATTAATTTTTTAGAAAAAATAACCACTCTAAAAATATTCTTTCAGCAAACCAAACAAATCCTTTATTTTGTAATGGATGGTTACCCATCTGGGAGTTATATGGATCAGGGAAGTGATGGTGGCTTTTTCTCTCTCGCCGGAACTGGCCCATATACTTTGAATACGAGGATGCCGTCTGAAGGAGAGAAAGGTTCATGAATGTTTTGACAATGATGTTTGTACTTCTGGAAATCTTAACTAGTCTACCTTTCTGGTGGTGAAGTAATAGATTTTTCCTGTCTTCTACAACTTGTGGTTGGGTTTGGTTGCAAGCTAATGCAATGAAGCTTCCATCTGACACCTTAACGTTATGGTGTTTATATATTTTAGAGGAATGCATTCCTTTTCCATGATGGATTCATGTCTCCTCTTCATTTTAATGCTTCTAGGTTCTTGATTTTGATGAAAGCATGAGAAGGAGATGCTTGGACTTCAATCATTCTCATTTGGCTCTTAAAATGCATTTGTTAGATGAAGTGTTCAGGCAGAGAGGTAATGTCCTTGGAAAAGGGATGACAGAATGAAATTGGTTGTGTGTGGCCCAAATTGAAGTATGGCAGTAGAGATACCCCTTGCATTTAGTCGTACCATGATGTTAGTATTGTATGCATTTAAATGGAAGGATGAAGAGAAGGGTAGACATAAATTGGTATTTATCATCTGAAGTTATCGCTCTCATTACTCTCAACTGCCTCAATTACTGGTGCATTTATTTGACTTTATGGGATTTCAACCCAAAATAGTGTTCCCTTTCAATGCATCTAACCGTCCTTCTCTCCCCTCCTCACCCCCACCCCAGCACCCAGTTCCATTTCTGAGAACAGTCTCTCCCTCTTTTTTTTTTATTATTATTATTATTTTCTTGGCGATACATGCATATGTTAGGAAACTCTGCATGTAGACATAGTATATTTAGCTTGGTTTCAATTTTGCACACATTAATATCAAAAAAGTTATTACACATTATACCTTAGGTTTTGAGGCAAAATTATTTCGATTAAAGCTGCATGGAGAGACCCTGTTAGGAAAAGACCGATATAAGAAACATAAGAGGACTTACTATTATTAAGTCATGATCGTTCACCTAATTTGCTGTCGAACTTTAGTTCGGATGGTACGATCCCTTGCAACTTGAGGTAAGGGGACATGTTTGATCCCTTGTCCTCATTTTGGCCCAAGTTCTCAATGTCTCAGTTAACTGGGACCTGGGCTCCAGCCAGATTGGGAGGATTTTGGCTATAGGCTACAAGTGGGGGTTAGAGACCCTCCCAGTCTTAAAAGAGGGTCACCCACCTGATTCCACTAATTGGGTGTCTTACCACTATTTTATGAGATGCAAAGACAGCCGTTATGCTAGAGTACTCATATGTGGGTTTAATCCAAACACTGCCTCTCCATATGACTTCTTTTTTTCTTGATGCATGCAATTAAGTTTTGTTAGGTATAATGTGGTGTTTTATTCTTCTCGATAACAAAATTGATAGGATAAGCTACTGAATTGAGATTGGCTATTATCCTTTTTTGCATATGACATGCATTAAATTTGTTCCTAAGCATAAGACAATTTCTATGTAAAAAGGTTTGTTTGTTGATGCTGCCACGCCATGCATGTATTGAAGAAAAACATGTAATCCTATGAACAACACTAATTATCCTATACTGTAGATTAGTGAAAAAGAGAGGAAAATTACTACGTATATATCCAAAAGTTTGTATCATGATGCTGGTACGCCATGCATGTATCGAAGAAAAACACGTATCCTATGAACTACAGTACTAATTATATATGCTATATTGCAGATTAGAGAAAAAGAGAGGGAAATTACTACGTATACATATTTGATGTGAAAGTTTGGCCAGGATTGGCCTGTTTACATTGTCCTCAGATAGCTAGATGGATAGAGAGAGAGAGAGTGAGAGGAGTGGAAATGAACTTAGAGAAGAGAGAGAGAGAGAGAGAGAGAGAGAGAGAGAGTGGAAATGGAGAACGTAGAGACTAAAAAGGATGTAGTAGTACTAGTAAAAGCAGCAGCAGTTAAACAAGCCACCTTTAACTCTTCCTGGTCTTGCTGTTGTTACCACGGTGGAAGTCAACGAGCACAGTGCTCTTGCATTTGGGGCACTTGGGGTCGTCCTCGGAGAGCATGACGTACATCAGGCACTGTGGGCACCCAGCCAGAACCATCGACGTTGCCTCCGGGCTGTTCGACTCCTTCTGCTCTCCTTCCGACGATACACACGAGCTTGGCGGTGACACTGTGGATGATGATGATGATGACTTGTTGGGGGAGTTACCGTCAACAGCTACAGCCCTGCTTGATGGCCCCCCTCTTCCCCTTGGTTGTGGGGGTGATAGGTTCACCTTCAGCTCCACCTTTGGGCTCTTCCCATTGTTACGGCTCATTTCTGCCCTACCTGCAAAATGAGAACCATCCATCACAGTGAATCATATCACAGAAGCCTTGTGTACTGGTTGAATGGTGGAGGAAGAATTACCTTTAAGGTTTGAGGCAATTCTCCTAGCCTTTAAAAAGGTGAGGGGTGATGAGAGGAGGTGACCTTCTAAGGGTGGGGAATGGACAAAAGAAGAACCTCCACCAAGACCAGCATGTTAATGGTTCTAGCTCTGAGGTGGTGGTGGTGCTGCTGCTGCTGCACTTCCCATGCCATTATATAAGAAGAGAACTGAAAGAGGATCCTTTAATTCATCCTTTATTTCTTTGTGTTTTGATTCTATTTTCCTTTTCTCATTTCTAATAAAGAATTAAGAAGGGTAGAGGGTGCCGAAGTGATGGGAATTGAAGGGCCGAGTGGGAAGTTGGAGCTTCAATTGAGGAGCCTAATTTACTAATTGTCAGAAACAACTAATAGTAACAAGATTTGCAGTGTGGGAAGGTGTGGAGAAAAGAGACGGAGAAAACTACAGTAAAACTGCGATTAGAGAATGCAATATTTCTCAGTATTAGAAAATGGAAACAGTAACACCTGTGCCATCAAATTACACATAGTGCAAGTACATTTAAAAATTTCATAATAACGAAAGAAAACTCTGCCATCTGCATTTCCTTCTTCTATCTCTATTGCTGGCTTTGTCTCTTTAAGAGCGTGTACATACTGTTGGAGGTCTTAACTACCTTTTACTTCAACTTGGCTTGGAGTAAGGTCACTGAGGGCCCACATGCAGGGGGCATGAGAAGTTCATATCTCACGATATGTGAAACCTTCAATCACAATGAAAAGAAAAAAAAAATAATGACAAAATAAGTTCAAACTCATTGTTATTACTATATACTTCAGTGAGACAATTTTATTTCTTCTTTTTCTGAGATATTTTAATCATCAGAACCTATTAAAGTAGTGGTGTTTATTGCACATCTGTTGACCTATTAGCTAGTGCAAATTATATAAAATATCCAACTAAGAATTCATTCTTATTACTATATACTTTAGTGAGACAATTTCAATTTTTCTTTCTGCAAGAATTTCTAATCAACAGAACCTACCAAAGTAGTGGTGTTTACTGCACATCGGTTAACCTATTAACTATCGCAAATTATATGAATTATCCATCAAAGTCTCACAAAATCCAAATCTCACTGAAATTTCATTGAATTGCACTTTTTCTAGATAATCATACATCTACAAGCTAGCATTGGTTGCCTAAAATTTAGTCTTTTTGCATAAAACCCAGATAGCACTGTAATTTTGTTATGAGATATTTCAAAGCAATGGCTATAAACTGTAATTTAACTAGATAAAAATATTTCACAAAATCATATTATAAAATAAAGCTATTAGAAAGCATGCCCAGTAATCTATGAATCTTCTATCTCAACAATTATTCCTAATATGAGATTTTAAACTAATTTCTCATGTCCCTGAAAGATGTTTTAGGTGGTGTTATTTTGTTGGTGGTTTTCTGCTACTACTATTAGAGCCTAACTTTTCCAATCAATCATCCTATCCTAAGATGGGAGGTCTAGTTAGATTAATATATGAGACATAAAGTTTCCCATTCTCTTTCCCATTTCTTATTCTCTTTATTATAGCTTTTTGTTTCCCATATTGATATTTGTTATTTCAATTTCCATCAACAAGATTTATTGAGTCGAATGGTTTGTAGCTAGGCAAGTAAATGGGAATAAATGATACACTGGTTATCCTAGTAAATGGGTCTTTAATATAGATGCCACCTGTTAGTAAATGGCTCTTTACTTGCAATTTAATGAAAGATTCGGTCCAGCTAAGGGGTCCTCTGCTCTTAGATGTCAGAAATGATGTGTTAAGCATGCATTAATGCACTTGTTGCATACATTGGTTGAAACCATTTTATAAAATAATAGAGGCAATTTGTTGGGGAAATATGATTTGGTTAATTCTTTCCAAGTATTTAGGCAACTCAATATATGTAATGCAGGCATGCAAGCATTCAGTCATACAAAAGCTTCCTACTATCGCATGGCATGAGGGAACTGGTTTCCATTGTGACATGGGAGGTTGGTTGAAATATGAGTTGCCATGCAAGCTTGGGGAACATATTGGGGGACTCGTTGGTGCCCCCAAAGCATTTTGTAAACCACTTATTTGACTTGAAATAACAAGGACATTGCCGTGCAATTGATCATTAATGGCTGGTGGGTGAAATCATTAGCACCTCATGGAATCTAGAGAAGTTACTGCTGTAACTGAAACATGAGGGGTTTATCAATGGAAGAAGGGTCAACTTCCCCTCCCGAGATACTCATATTAATCCTTGGTCTACTCGGGAAGACTTCATGGTTCTCTCTCTATGGGAGCAAGATGCTAAATTCACACCAGAAGTTGGCATATTGGCATGCGTGGCACTGGCACACAGGATTGATGCAAGAGAAATTATTGTAACCAAATCATGTAATAACCTAATCATGTGACATATGAAATGGCTGCATAACTTGTAGGGTATGTTCTCAGATAATATGCAAGGCTTATGGATATGAACCGAGTACCCAAAGCTATAAAAATATGAAGTTATGGTTAACATTCTAAAACATACTGAAATATTTCCATCAAAAACACAGTTGTTTAATTACATAATTCAGATACATCTGGTATCAAATACATTCTAACTCTATATTCTTTCTCCCACTCATGATATCAAGTCGTAGCTGAATATCTAGAGTCTTGTGGCTTTCAAAAGAGGCATACAAAGATGACACTAGCTAATAGCTTATCAGAATCCCAACATGCACACACCACATACATAAATAATAAATGATAAACATCAGCAAATATTTCATTTCATTTGTGACTAATATATACATATACATATATATATATATATATATATATCATCGAAAGCAAATAGTAGTTCCAACATATATATCACATATTATCAAATTAATTGTTTCATTCAACAATAGTTTCAAATATATTGTTTACCATTGTCCGATTCACAAGGAACGAATCCGACAATATTACTTTTCAGCCTTGGACTAGCCACAATCATGGTTTAGCTTGTGATCGGCAAACCATAGTGGCATACTTCAGCCCGTGGCTGGCAAATTGCAACATCATGCTTCAGCTTGTGACTGGTTACTTATAGCATAATGTTTTAGCCTGTGACTAGTAATCATAGTACCATGTTTCAACCTGTAGCTAGCAACTATAATACCATGCTTTAGCCTATGGCTAGCAATCATAGTGTCATGCTTCAGCCTGTGATTAGAAATCCACATCACGTGGCTAGTCCAACTTCCTCTTATCCAATCATCCAATTATGAAAAATCTGACTTTTATAAATAAATACTATATTACATGCGTACCACATTAAAGCATAATTTAATATCATAGTTCATGTAAAAGTAAATAGTGTCATGCTCCATACAACATTAAAGCCATCAATATATGATACATGCAAACATATAAAAAATATCCATATTCATACAAACGATCATACATGGGGATCCTTACCTTTACTAGTAGCGAAACACATCAACTCAGTTTACAAGTACAACCTGACATATCTAATTAACTTAAAATTAATATTTGATATAATCATAGAAATTAAATTCTTCATAAAATCTAGAATCAACTGCTTCACTAATTAAATTAATCATCTAGTAATTTTTATTTTTTCAAAATTCAAAATCAAGGTTTTTGATCTTAGCCTTAGCCCTAAATTTTTTGCCAACAGTTGAGGTCAACTTTGAGAGAGAAAGAAGAGATGGAGGGAGAGGGGAAAAGGAAGAGATCGGATAGAGAAAGATTGAGGGAGAGTAAGCCGGGTTCGGACGGACTCAAAGAGAGAGGGGGAGAGAGAAGTTGAGAAAAGAAAGGAGAGAGTGTCGATAGAGTAGAAAGGAGAGAGAGAGAGCAGGAGAGAAAGAGAGGGAGATAATGGGAGGGAGACAGAGAGGGAGTGAGAGAGGGGGTTGGGTTCACCTACCGGCCCTATGGCTTGATATAGGAGGGTGAAAGAGAGAAAGAGGGGAGACGGGATAGAGAGGAGAAAGAGGGAGAGATGAAGGAGATAAAGAGAGAAGAAGAAGAAGAGAGAGAGAAGGAGAGGAAGAGAGGTCATTTGGAGGCTCATCGCTCAAGAAGGGAGGAAGTCCAACAGCTGTGGCAAGGATGAGGCACATGACTGTTTGGGTCTATAGGTTCAGCGAGGCAAGCAACCAAGCGACAAGGGGGCACAAGAAAAGTAGGGGACGACTTAGCTACAAAATAGGGGATCAGAAAGTATTCTCAAGCTCGGTTGTTGTCCGATCGACATAATCACAAAAGGATGACAATGGTAGAGAGAGATGAGGTTTAGAGAGGGAGAGAAAAAAGAGAGAGAAAGAGAGAGAGAGAGAAGCATGTTCAAGGAATTAGGTCCTGTTTGGGGAGCTTTTGGAGGGCCAAAAAGCTCTTTCTAGCCCTCCAAAAGTACTTTTAGATAAAAAATTGTGTTTGGTAAAATTTTCGGAAAGCTGTTTTTTGGATCAAAATACCTCCATTTAGTGGTAAGGAAACAAAAATTCTTAGGTGCGTGCACTAAAGGAGGGCACCATGCAGGCATGCACCACCTTGGCTATGCACCACCATAGCCTTAAACAATAGGATTATGTACTAGTGTTGCTATGGCTATGCACCACCATGGCCTCAAACTGATTAAAACTTTTCTGTTATGGACATTGTCCATACACTCATGATGCTTTTAACATTAAAAATCTTTTTTTGAAAAAAAAAAATCTTAGCAAGTATAGACAATAATATGAAAAAAAAAGAAGCAAAAATGATGATCTGACTCAATAACAATTTCGAAAATGGAGATATGAAATATTTTTATGCCGGCTCTGGCTTCTTAGTTTGTTAAGAATCCTTGACTACTACATGTGACTGAAAGTTTGAATGGTATACCAACGAGAGCAAGATTCTTAGCTATTTAAACATAGAAGTTTATAAAAAATAAAAAATAAAATTTATGTAGAAGATATACTATTGATATTTTATCCCAAATAAATCTAATCCAAAGAGATTTGGGAGCCGTATGCATATTAGAGGAGGGCTTGTTTAAGTTCGAAAAATGAGCGCATCGGTTTTGGACACCCCGCACCCCTCAAGTTGCGTCCCCAAAGCCTTTGGACACTGGGCTTCCTTCCATTGCAGGGAATCACCAAGGACCACAGATTTTCTTAAAATGTTAAAAGGAAAGAAAATTTTCCTAATTATTATATACAATTATTGTAGGAACTGAGAGAAGTTGAGGAGAGGAAAAAACTACCAGTTTAAAGCCTATTTGGATGTTCCTACAGAATTATTCTAAAAATTTTGTAGAAATTAGACTGTCAGCCCATCTAACTTCTATTTTCTAAAAATCTGTCTAAATCTAGCCTAGATCTCCATAGATTTTTTTTTTCTTTCCGCAGAATTTGAGCTAAGTCGAGTTTGATTGATACAAGATCATACTTAAATAGACGGATCAATTTACGAATTCTATAGAATTTTTAGCCCAGAGCTGTAGAAATAGCTAAACAGATCATTAGAGTGTTAAGCTACAAATCATTTCCCACTACAATTGTGGAGATATAAATTATGAAGAAAAGAGATTTAGTTTGCGATGCTACATTTTGGCAGCAGCCGTTAATATTAGAGGGTAGATGGAGATGAAATCATTATAACAATGCGATATCACATCACATACTCTCATGGACACTCCAGAATTCTGGTTTACTATTAAAAGAGATTATATTTTACTACAGTCTGAGTGCATGGAGTTTATAATGGGTCATGGGTCTATTGGACATCTGTATTATTTATAGTCCACGTGGCGCGCGTTCACAGTTGCACCCATGTCCAACTTTAAAATATGCCTCCCTTTTTAGGTAGATTGCTTTTTTAGTTGCAGGCCAAATACTAATTACCCAGTCGGAATAGGTGAACTATTCAAAATTTCCACCACCCTACCATAATGGAACAATTTAATATCAAACATCATAAGTTCATTAGAACTAGCAGTACAAATAGCTTTGACTCCGAGCTGTGCCCCTTATCAAGCTTCAGACAGCATCTTCATCTTCTTCTAATTCTTCTTCTTCTTCTTCTTCTTCTCCTTCTTTATTTGTGAGAAAACAAGCTTTAAACAAGTTATGTGGCCTATGGTTAATTAATGAATTAAGCTTTACTCGGTTGGTAGTTACTCACAAGCCCATGTGCACAGCTTTATTTCTAGTCAGATGCGTGAGGGGGTACTTACCGGTTGAAAGAAAATTACAGAGCATTAATTGACTACAAACTGGAAAGTCTAGAGGCTTCATTACTCTCCAGCTTGGAAAAGATTTAGATTTAAAGTTATTCAATGAATGAAATCAGCTACTGGTGGGGATTTCTCAATGGACTTGGAGAAAAAAACTGTAGGAAAACTTCAAACAGTTCTCAAGGGAAATATTGCTGTTGCTGTATTAGAAAAAAAAAAAAGATGCATACTTGTATGTCTTATAGTGTGTGAAAATAAGTGTAGCACATGCAACCAATATATATCATAAGAGTATGTCAAGTGAAACTGAACTTAAATGTTTTCCATTTAGAAAAAAAAAAATCTTAATGAGTTTCAATGACATTACTAGTGTCTAGAGTTGTTCAATCACTACTTTGATATGTTTAGCTCATAATCATGGTAGCAAT
>JAOXJJ010000482.1:2650782-2671459 GCA_025769935.1 Phoenix roebelenii
TAGTATAATATAAGATATACTCAAATGCTTTAAGCTCATCAAAATCAAATGAGGGCTTAATCAATTACTCCACACAAAGATTTGCATATTTTAAGAGGTTAAACTTTAAAGAACATGCATTGTCACATGTCTAGCTTGGATGGTTGGGTTGGGTTAGGGCATGACAATCTTAAAGGGCTTGATAGAAATTTAGCTGGATCATGAGAATTCCTAATTCGAGTATAAATATTATGGCTTGCAATAACTAACCTGTCCACCTAGGATATACCTAGGTTTGGATAAGGATTTCTAAGATTGTATTTGTGCCAGGTTTAGATTAGACAAAACCAACTCGAATATAAATAGATCAAGCATGAGTTTGACCCTCTAACTCAATAGGTCATTATGTGCAAAATAAACCCTTAAAATCCATCCCCCAACTCCTAAAGTTGTGATAATTGTGTAGTGAGCCATCTCCGACCTAATAATGAATTCAAAAGATCAAAAAGCTTCATAATTAATATTAAGAATAAATTAAATTACTATATATTTTAGTTCTTCACTTTTAATTCCTTCTTCTTGCTTTGAGCCTACTTCGTCTTACCTTTTTTCTCTAATTTTTGTTTCTAAAAATGAAAACAGAAAAATCAAGATGAAACCAGTATTATTGTTTCTTTCTTCTATATATAAAACTAAACTCATTATCTCTATATAGGGACTCAAGTTTATCATATTGAACTCTTCCTCGTTTTTTAAATATCCCTTTCACCACCTCCACTACTATATTGCCACTATGATTACCATTACCACTATTATCATGATTGCTACCAACTCAATATTACCATCACTTCCACTGTTATTATGACTATTTCTACGATCACCGCCACCATTACCAGCATTGCCACAGCCAAATATGAGAGAGAGGTAGGTTTTTATTTTCTTTGTACTTATAAAAATAAAAGTAAATTGACCATACTAAATATGTTTTTATTTTTAAAAGCTCAAAAGTAGAAATAAAATATTTATTTTCTATTTTCTTAAATTAGAAAGGAAAAGTGATGCAAAATTCTTTCTTGATTTATTTTGATGTTTAACCCTATTTTATTTTCATTTATGAAAACATATAATTGACGAGTGCAGAGTTAATTTGATTTATATAATAAATATGGATCCATATAAAATAAGAGGGGTGCTACCAGAACTCAGAAAAATCACTTCAAAAATTACTCAGGTTTCTTGCACCAACCATTTCGCTTCATTTAATGGCACACTTCATAATACCAATTCAGAGAAATTAGAATACACCACACCGAGTGTCCTTTAAAATGATATTCTTGAGTTGCTTGACATTTTTTGCTAAAATAAATGTATTGGACATAAAAGTACTTTTTTCCTACCTGATTTTATAGTTAAGGGTTTTTCGAACCCAAACTTAACCTTGCCCATTGGCAGAACTCTCAATAATATTCGTACCAATGAAGACATTTTGAATTGTACGGCCTTGCTTGATAGAGTAGAATTGAAGAATAATCACACTATTGATTAGATGCCTCTGTAGAGGAGTTTGATATTGATGAGCGAAAACTGATCCATACAAATGATTCATACTGCATCATCTACGATTATTGTTACAAGCACCAACCCACAAACATGCATGTTTTACAAGCTAGTTGATGAAAAGTGTGTCCACTGGAAACAGCATGATCCTATAACCAATGATTCATAAAGCTTCAGTAGCAAAGGCTATAGTAATATGATACTTCAGAGAAGATAGTACCAATTAAAACAAACATAGTTAGATAATTACACATTAGGGCAACAAGAATTCACCATACTAAGACAAAATACGCAAAATAAAGATTTCATATCGCAAACATCCCCTTTATCAGGCAATTAAACCATCTCTGTATGAAGGATGTTATAGCATTGTGATGTCTTGATTTTGATCACCTGAATGACTGTGACTAGTAAATAAATATGATTCCAGTATGAACTATCGCCCATTGCAGCTAGATAGCTCCAAATCAAATCATGTAACATTAATCTTCCAGGATCAGCTGCTTCTCAACTTCATTAACATTTTCAGTCACAGATGATTCAGTTCCATGTATTGTTTTATTGCTGCCTCGGCAGTGCAGCAACTGTCGCTGAAGGCTCTGGACAAGCATATTGAGTTGTCGAATGCTATTTTCTTGAGATAAGATTATCTGCAAGAAAAAAATAGTTCCGAAGTAAATGAAGTAAACATTAATAACCAAATAAAAAGGAAAAAGAAAAAAAGAAAAAAAGAAAAAAAAAAGAAAGAAAAGCAATCTATGCAGAATTAGGATGAAGGTTCTATTTTGGACTTCTACCATGCCAAGACAGCCAAAACAACAGCTTGAGTTTCAACATTGTGAATTCAAATTCTCAGTATAAGAGACTTCAAATGTAAGCAACATAATTTCACCCAGAGGCAGATTGTTCATCTAAAATTTTCTAAGATTACCGATAGTTTATCTACTTAAATAAGTCAAGATCGCTTGACTTGAGCTCTTTCCAAGTTAAATTGGAGAATAAAAAAGCATACACAAGCATGTTCCTATCCTAAGTTGCAAGCTACATTCTGCACATGCAAGACCTCGTCTTCAGGTAACATAGGTACTTAATAGCAGAAAGCTAACCATATAATGTGATACAACCAGGAAGGTCCTTTACAGATCAACCTATAAGCACGAATCAGGATAAAAGAATCGATAACCCTCAGTATTGAACTTAAGAAGTTAGGCTCATCCACTTGGATTTCATGCCATATTAGGTCGCAAATATGCAGCAAGAGAACATCGTTCAACTTGGAAGGTTTTGGCCTCACTAGACAACACAGTAGACAATAACAAAGGGAAGCCAAATGGGCTGCAAGTTGCCTAAAAAGAAATTTGGTTTAGAGTTTATCTAAAGTCAAACAGTAGGATTGTACATGACTGAGAGTGAGGTAAAGAATCTGAAAGTTGAACTCATCCACCCTGAACTAATCTATTACAAACAGAAAATGTGAGCAAGCAACATAAACTCTGTGATCATTTTATTAAATCTTTTCAAAAAGATTTAAAAATTTTAAATGGGCCATCCAAATTGAAGAATCATGCCATTAAAGAAGATCTATACCATAAAAAATTGCCTAAAAATCAAAATTTATGTTTATTATCTAATCTATGCACCAAGTGACCACAAAATGAGCAAGTTTAGTTGCACCTACTTGATGCTTAGGTTAGAAAGCACCAAAATATATGAATTTTGGTTTCTATGCAAATTTTATAACATGGATCATCTTCAATGGTTTGGATCTTTAATTTGGATGCTGATCATTGATTTTTAATTGTTAAATATTTTTCCAAAGATTTAAAATTAAGTGTACAGTTCAACTATATTTATCTATCTATCTACACCATAAAAAATGCCTAAAAATCAAAACCCGTGCATTTTAATGTCAGTAATCTATGCATCAAGTAACTACAAAAATTAATGGTATCAGTTGCACCTACTTGATTGCTTAGGTTGGAAACTAGCAAACACATGAATTTTAGTTTATACGTGAACTTTGTAGCTTAGATCATCTTCAATGGTTTGGATCTTTAATTTGAATGGTCAATCATGGATTTTGAATTTTCAAACTTTTTCCAAAGAAAAATAAAGTGTGTAGTCCAATAGTTGGAAATTTGTGACTATGCCATTCATTCAAAGTCATGAATCTATATATATAGCAACATAAACTCCTTTACTCTCAAGAATTGTTTTGATAAAAGCTAAGTCACTTAAGAGACTTTTCTAAGCATTAACTTCTCTACTACTTACAAATGATCATGTTCGAAAGAAGTCACATATTTTTGAGCTAGACAATCCTAAGACTGAAAATATACAATGGATGAAGAATTGATACAAAGAATGAGCTTAAACACTAAAGGGATTAGTAGTTCAAAGCTTCAAAATTTAGCAGAACAGTTAACACCACAACTGTATCCTTTGCTACCTTTTTATATTACAATTTGTTAGTGTAGCAACCAAGCAATTATACAAGAGCCAAACCCAAGGCCAAAGTATTTTTGTAACTCCAAATATACCATTCATTGATATTGTGAACTTACAAAACATGCTATGTAGATGCGGATAAAACTTATTATTGATCTCTATTAACTAATTACAGATCAATCTGTTTGACCCAAGCATTTGAAAGTGATAAAAACAACCAGTTAACCAAAGCTTTCGCTTCATTGGTCTTTCTTGACAAAATCCAGATCTTTTGCTATGAGAATTTTTGAAATATATCTTCTAGAGTTGGCTGTTCTGTGAGTACATAGAATAACGTGTTTATGTGTTAAGGAATAGATTTGATTTGGTAAGAGTACAATTGTTTGTTGTCTTACCATGCGATCACCTTCTTTAAAAAGGAACAGAGTGTTGTGTATTAATATGATAAGTTATAGGGATCTAGTGAAAAGAGGAAACAAATTCTGAGTCTCTTGTTTCCTATTTAGGGGTCATATGAGATTCCACCAAGGCATTCTGCAAGGCCACATCTGCAACTTCCTCCTTCTGGAGGTAGTGAGACAGTCTTACCCCTCATCTCATGCCTTCTCTAGCCTCGCTGGTGGCAGTCAGTCACCAAACAGTCCCCTAGAATGGTTTTGCATGAATTATGTTGCAATGTCATTTGCATTCGGCTCTGAGAGTATTATTTCCTCCAACCCCAGTTTTGGCCTCCCAACAACTTACCAATCCTCATTATTTGTCACTGGCACCAGTATGATTGCATTTTTCCAACTAGGATGGATAACTCAAGTTGCCACAAGCTCCATCTAATTGAGTGATAAATTGAGTTATGCTAGCATTAACATACCATATATTTTTTTAATCAAAATATGTTTTGGTCCCTTGACCAGATATTCCATTAGCTTCAAGGTCATTGAATCCTTGATAGGAAACTCGGTCAACATTTTCTCCCCTGTATCTTCTATCTCCCTTCCTATTAATATTCTAACTCATTCTCATCCTCTATTCTTTGCTTAGACAACAGGTGATCAATATGACTTAATGGTGTGGTTAATTTGAGTTCTTTTTCTGTTTGACTGTCTTTCCCCTCCAATGGTACTTGAACTTCACTCAAAGTACTAGGTAAAGCCGCCATTGCCATCAACCTTAATATTGTGCAATAATCTTTTCTTTGCTACCCTACTACGAGATGAAGATATCATAATATAAGAGTCCGTTTGGCATTAATTTGAATTTTTGTCTATTTGTAAAAACAAAATCACAGAAATAGAGACAAGAAACATGTTTGGTGCTATTGCTTTTACTTTCTATTTTCTAAAAATCATTTTCATTATTTCTAGAAAGAAAGAAAGAAATATTTACGTCCAATATTTCAAAAATAAGAAATTTATGTTTTACCACCACCACCATCGCCTCAACCATTGTTCCCTCCACCACAAACATTTTTGTCACTTACTGCCTCCACCAGCACCACCACCCCCACCACCTTCACCACACCGCTAATGATGCCACCACCAAGTTAGCTACACTGCCACCTCCTCAACCACACCACAATTGCCACATCATTAACATCCCCACCATGACCATTACTGCCACCCCCGCCACCATAGTCGTTGTCATTGCCACTACCAATCCTGATGCCCCCGTTACACTGTTACCGCCACTGCTTTTATTACCACCATTGTTGCCATTTCCACCACATCACTAAGACCCCACCACCACTACCGTCATTGTTGACGCCATCATCAACACCTCTCCCACCACCCCCGCCAACACTACTATTACCTCTACTGCCACTACTATCACCTCCACTACTATCATCATGTTTATATTTTTTTTAAAATAATTAATTATATCAAACATTTTTTATCTTTAAAATTTTGAAAAACATAAATGGAGTTTCTTTTTGTTATTATTTTTGAAAAAAATGAATGTGATGCCAAAAGGCAGCTATCTAATTTGCTTTTCCCTGTGGACAGGGTTTGAAAGATACTTTGTTGACTTCCACTACACATATTTGAGTGTTTGTTGCCTACAAATGCATGCATATTGGTGTGAATTGAAGCATGTTCTAATTGTGAAGCACAAATTCACTTTTCTTGTGGATTAATATTTTCTATTGCATATATGTGATGTTTCTTTCTAGATAAAACTAAAATATGCTCCATTTAGCTCTCAGCTTATTGCATGCTGAACTTGTTAAGCTACCATTGTAATTCATGACTAATGTGCATGTACGTGGCTTATCAAAAGCAATGGGGTTCTAAATCAACATGCTCTAGAGTATGCCTTTGATCTAATTAACCAAATCATAAGCTCTCCTTGCATGGCAAACAACTCTAGGACAAGTCCAAAGTCCTGCTACAATCCGACAACTTAACTTTGATGGAATGCTTCCCTAGTAAGAAAAACCTTGTAAATAAAATAAGTCAGGGTGTCAAAGTAGCTTTCCAATGCTTTAAATAGAAAGACTCTTTAAGAAATACATTCTTCATATCCTATATAATATGCTAATGCTTTCTTATGTTACCACTTTCCCTTGACACCCTCACTCAACAAGGAACCAAGCAATCACACCATATGATCATCCTTTTTTATTATTAATTTTTAATTAAGGGTGCCAATGCCAACACATTGTCAATGTTGTCTGGGCTAATGAAACAATAAACTTAGCAGTTAGCACAATTTGCACCATAATGTTTTCCTTACAACTTTGGAGAAAAGCTTCTCAGATTTGGATGTTACATAAATAAATTATAATGTCTTGCTTCTGATAAAAGTGTTAAATGTTCCTTGTGAATATGACGGAACCTATCGATATTGTGAAAATTAGTAGTTTCAACTAATTGATTGTCTTCAATACTACATGTTAAAATATAACTAAATTATTTAATAAAATATTGTTCATGCATGACAGTTAATATATTTATTATGCATAAGTTGGTTAGTTGTTTATGTGGACATAATCTTCTCCACAAACAATCTAGCCCAAGGTTCTGTATACTGCTCAAGTATAACATACATACATGGCTGCATGGATGTTTCACATTTTATGATTACAACACTGTCAGGCTGGAAAGTAGCATTGCACCCATCCTTTGTAGGCATCTTCACATTCATTCATGCGGACAGATCGCATCACAAGGAATACATTGGTGCTAGCAGGTCAACTCATAGAGCTGATGCTATCCTTGTACAGCACCTTCAGATTGAATACATCTTATGACATCCGATGCATCATGGCAAGAGGAGAGATGTGGGGATAAAGGTGGCAAATTTCAATGAAGAAGTCAAAGCTAAAAGTGAGCAAACCGAGTAATCATTTTGAAGTCCTATGGGGAAAGTTGCACCTCTACCATCTCGCCAAAAGAGATGGGTACGGCTGGGGCTTGACGTACAAATGAGCCATCAGCACCATCCTCAACATCATTGGATAATGATGACTATAACATGAATATTCAAATGTTCTAATATGAGTCTGGTGTGTCCATTACTGTGTCCAGAATCTCATGTATCGAAACAAGTCTTTGACTACAAATTAAAATGCATTTGGAGATGTGCAAGATTGTGTCATTTCCACTGTACAAGGATATGTTGGTCAACTGCATCTGACCAGTGCTAGCATTTCTTTGGTGATGCCTTTGTCATGTATATGCGGTTAATAACTTAGAACACAAGGGCAATTTGTAGATGGTGTGCAAACAAATGATACTTCTCTAAGCTTTATATAATCCATAACCGACCTGGAGACTTCCTTAAACAATGTCCAATGCACAACTCTGTTACTTGAACAATGATAATGGGCTAGCTTGGTTTGTAACTTAGAAGGTGATTGGCAATCACTGCAACCCAATAGTGAGGCAATGAGGATACACTAACAGCCACCTAGCAGGAAATGCTCTAAACATGCAATTGGTGCTTTCACATGATGGCATGCTAAGCCTCTATTCTGTTAGTTATAATAGTATGGTATGGGATTGCTATGCCACATAATGTTTTCTAACCATAAAAGTACTCCCAGCTTACTTATAATAGGCCTAGGTTACTAACTTACGATATTTGAATCCAAATAGGATTCCCTCAACATAAAATTCCATTGTATCCACAAAAAAATAAAAGCTAAAAAATTCACTATAATACTAACGTATTCCAAACTCAATAGAATCCTAAATAAAAGACCATTAAAATCTTTCCAAATCAACCTAATGACTTTTAAACTTTTCTGAACTAACCTAGACCTAAAATAGGACCTTAGATGATAATTCCAGTCATAATAGGACTCAAAAATCCACTAGAAAAAACAGTTCTGAGAATTAGCTTGAAAATTTCAAGAAAACAAGAAAAACTTCACCTAATCCTGACACTCCACAAAACTACAAATTTAAATAAATCTAATTTGGACATAAACTACACAAAATAGCACTCATGAATGAGTGGAACAGATGAATCATAAACTAGAAAGATTTCTCCAAAACTAAGAAAAAGCTTGTGCTGATTACAGACTAAGCCCAAATATGAATTTTTGTAGCCCCCATGCTCAAGTAGAAGTTCAAGACAAAACCTTAGATAACAGTATAAATATCCTCATTATTATTCAATAGCATTTTAACAAGTCACCTTTTATAGGTACTCAAATTTTGAATGCAAGGAATGACCCACCCATCCCGCTTGAAAACAAGGGAATTATTTGTGAATAACATTTGGACAAATAACTAAAGCATCGACAAGCTCAATGTAATGTATTATCACAACCAAAACATTATCCGTAACAATGCATGTAAGATGAAAGATATCTTGTGTTGCTATTCAACTCCAATCTCTATTTGGTTAGCAGAGACGAAGGTGATGACAACACCAACTGTATGAGTTCTCTTTTGACCTCCAATGCCACCTTGAAAATTTTAGCAAGAGGACACTTAAAAACTCAAAAACAATGTATGCCGAGACAGTCCAATAATATATAAATGAGAACTGAAAAAATATAAGACATGATCCATATGACGTAAATGCAATGGATAAGTCTGTTTCGTACATCTACTACAATTTAATTTTAAAACTGCTGCCAAATTTGATGGGTCAAAATTTTAACAGGACCCCTCCAAAAGATGCAGCTCAAGAAACTATCATCACAATTGATATGGCAGGAGAGTTACCTTTTCTTTAACAAGTTCTTCCTTATCCAACATATGTTGCTTCCTTCGAGAGATTGATGGATTTGCTTCAACTTCACTCAAGATTTGCTGCTTCCACTCAAAATGAGACGTTATGATAAGTAGCAAGAGTAGGAAAAAAAGCACCATAGGTCTGGACATCATTGTAGGAAGTTGTCAGTGGATCTGTAACAAGTGAATACAAAGAGCACTGTTATAACTTAGTCCCTAACAAGTTAAAGTTAACTCTAATTATCATTTAAGGGAAATGAAAAGGGATGTAGTTGGGGGAGGTGGGGGGAGGGGGGTCGAAATTTCAGCTCATTTAGCCAAAAGGGCTTTTGGGTCATTCACCTACAATTTCAGAATTTTGAACCAGATATGGCCAGGGCCATGATGCTAACAAAGAGGTGATCATCCAACAGTAGCAATCGAAACATTCCAAAGAGAACTCTGAAGTGTAGATCACATTAAGTTTCCCTAGATATTTCTCCAAAATCATCAGTTAATATCTATCAAGATCAATAATCAAACCAACTCAACAAGTTACATAATTTCATCCATGGCTTTTACAAGTGCTATAAACTGGGCGGGCCAGGCTTCGGTTACTTGACAGTAATTTATTCAGTTTAGTCATATTACAATTATCAGAGCAAGATTTCAATTTCTCCAGCACGAAAACCTAGAAAGTTAGAAAAAACTATTGAAATATAAAAGAGACGACTCAGAAGAGGATTCTCCATTTGGCACGAATACACATTCGAGAAAGATCTCATTCTCCAATTTCCAGTGACCAACCGAGCAACTAGGCTCGGTTATAGCAATCACTCACGCCTTTAGTCGCCAATCCTCAAAGGGAAGATTCAAGATCCCTTTTTTTTGGCTAAAGCGAATAAATTAAAAAATAAAAGAACTCAGCTTCTAACAAATACCTCCCATCCATCAAAGTTTCATGTAATAAGAGACCTTTTTTCCCCAGGAATCCTCCTAAAACCAATAAAAAAATCCGGAACCCGATCGAAGAAACATCATTCAGTTCCAGAGTGGAAAGAATTGGAGACGACATCAATCAAGGAAGCGCGAGAGGACAAGAAAACTCACCGGGAGCCCCATTAGACGGCAGATTACTCCAATAAATTCGGGGATCTGGAGAAGAACGACGGCTTCTGGCAGACTTCGCCTGCGCTCGCGCCTTGCTGCTTTGCCTTGCGACGGAGAGACTTAAGAGTTTCCGGAGGCAAGAGGCCCTGCTGCTGGCCATGGTTTTTGTCGGTGAGGGCTGGGTTTTGGTTTTGACGGGATCGCCATCTCGACTCCAGAGGCTTTTTTTTGTGCTTTTCCACCCAATTGCAGCAAACGCGGCTTAGACTTGGCCAATGGTATGTCCGCCAATTGACTTGACTTGCACAGGTGACGCTGCACGTGCGGTAAAATTTTCCATAATTTCAGCATATGATCAATATATATATAATCTAAACTAATATTAATTATAATAAAATATTTTTTTTCACACTTCACTTTAGATTTGCCTAAAAATATAAGATAAAATTAAATTCGTAATTCTGGTATTGGTGACAACAAGGAGCTTAAATTCCACAATAACATTGAAAAGCATGGTTATTCAGAAGTTAGAAGGTTAGATGAATAAAGAAATAGAGAGAATATAATAAATTTTATGATCGATGAAAAATTAAGTGAGGGTGTATTAAAGAATTTTTGGATACAAGAACGCTTGCTTGTAAATTAAGATGTTCTTATATTGAATTCTATAAAAGATGGGTGTATGCAAAAGGAATTTTTCTATTTTAAGGAATGTTGAATCATGAAAAGGCTAAGTTTACATGTTCTCTAGTGGCCTAGAACCAAAAAAATATTTAAGTTGGATTGTATACTATATTTCAACTCATTATAAAAGGATTTAATGATTTTCAAATAGATAATTTTAAAATCGATGATTTAAGCAGATTAGATAGCAGTAATAAATATAAATCTAATAAAGTTTAGCATATATGATGTATATATGTTGATTATTAATCACATGACCACCAAACAAGGTATGATTATGTATATTCTAAGAGCTCAATGGGAGCAAGCAATAAGGGTTCAATCTTATTCACCAAATCCTATATGATATAGATGCATCATCTTTGGTCAGATACCACTCTCGGATCAATTCCATTAATTTAGGCCATATGGTTTTATTGATGATACACCATACATCGATCAATATTTATGCATGAGGATTTTTTGAGCGGTCAATTTAATCAAATACTTTGATAAAACCCTAGATTCAATGGAAGGGTCTTAATCTAAAGATATCTAGTTCATGATATTTTCTCAGATAATTTTAGCATCAATAGTGGTACTTTTTCTTTTTGCATGTATGAGACTTTCCATGCATGTTTGCCAAGCTACATTCGAGCATTATGGGGTGGTGACATAGTATGTTGGGATCCAGATTTATTTAATTACTTAATGGTGGTTTTAATTTTATTATAGTTAATCAATTATTATACTAAGGATCTGAAAATATCATATATAGGACCAGCATATTAATATGGCCATGATATAAGAGGGATTAACACTTGTCTTGCTCTCCAAAGGCCATCTTTTTAGCATTTCTTAAATACAAAGATCATCATGGAGGCACATCATAAGCATGGAAGTGCTTGATTAAGGCTGCACAATGCAAGGATTGAAAGTGTACCCCAAGACCCATGCTGATACCACCATAGGAACTGTCACATGGTATTATTTTTAATTTAATATACTCTCTCTCTCTCTACCGGTCATCAATAGGCCGAAGCCTATTGTTCCCTCAAATAGGATCCTTTAGTATCAAGTATATGAGGGTTTATATATTAAGCCTCCATGGCTCTTCACTATCTCCTATAAGGTGCTAGCATATGGAGGAAGTGAGCTGTATGAGAAGCCAACCCTATTGTTATTATTATGCTTGTAGTAGTGCATGAATCTTAAAGGAGCTATTAGATGAAAGTACTTGTCCCTTGCGGAGCTCCCCACGAGATCTTGACTATAGGCTAAGATGGTAGGTCACACTTAACTAATGAGTACAATAGTGTCCCCTTAGCATTAGATGGTCGTAACAAAAGGTTAAGTGTCTTACATTAGAAATGCTAGTATTTATAATGGTATTTACAATATCAGTATCCACTGTAAGATGGAAGGGTGGATGCTACCCACTCATCATGTTGGCCTCGCTTGTAGTGCCTAGATAAAAATGAGTTTACCATAGGATGGAGAACTTAACAACATTAAGTTGGTGCACTAAAAGATTGTACCATACTCTAGTAGAATGACATTGTTGAATCGAAAATCCTAATTCAATCAGCATTTTCTATGATTATAAGATGTTTACATTCTTGCATTTGGTTTTTATTAATTTCATGCTTATTTCTTTATCTAGTTACATCATTTATGGTGATTATGGATATTGTTTGACTACTTTGATTGATGAGGTTGATTCTTCCAAAGAGAGAATGGCTATGGAATGGAAAATAGATTCCATGAAGGCTTATAGCTTTTGGCTATGGAAAGGAATAAAACTCATTAGATGCATGTGCATTTTTAGAGAAAAAATGTGTGGATGGGAAGGTTGCTTGATTAGTAGCGAAAGGTTACACTCAAGTACAAAAAAATAAATTATGATTTCCATCGTGACTATGATGAAGTCCATCAGGATTTTTCTAGCCATAGCAGCTTACTTGATTATGAAATATGACAGATAGCTATCAAAATTATGTTCCTTTATGGAGATTTGCAAGAAGATACATACATGGCTCATCCAAAGAGATTTGTCTCTCCAGAGAAAGAAAATATAGTGTGTAAACAAGCCTCTAAGAGCAAGAACAAGATTAGTCGATCAAGAAGTATATGTTTGAACAAATTCTAAAAGAGTCCTATGTCTCCAAGATGGCTAAGGGGCCTAATGTTGTCTTTCTTGTACTGTATGTCAATAATATTCTTCTCATGAGAAACCATACATCCATGATGTTTGAAGTCAAATTATAGTTGACTCATCAATTCTCTACGAAAGATCTAGAAGTAGCTATCTATTATATGGGCTTTAAGTTACTACATGATAGGTGGGATAGGCTGATTGGCCTCAACCAAGCCTCTTACATAGATAATATTCTAGTCGGATTTTGCATAGATCTAGCTAAGCTCATGATGTTACTCTTCAGGCATGACATTTATCTTTCAGATGATATGAGGACCAAGACTGAGGAAGAGATCTAGCTAATGGTTACCATTCCTTATGCTTTGGTTGTAGGAAATCTAATATACGCCAATGTCATATACTAGATTGGACATATGCTGCACCATTGAACTAGTACTCAAAAACTAAAGCAACGTTATTCTTAGAGAAGAAATATTAGGAAGCAACTAAGCTTATTATGAAGCATCTTAAAGGTAATAAGAAAGATGTTTTTATGTACAATAGTGGCAACTTGGAGATGGAGAAACATAGATATCGAATTCTAGTCAAATTCAAATAATTGTGTCTCCACTTTTGGGAGCATATTTATCATCAAAAATAGAGTTGTATATTGGTGTACTATAAAGAAAAAATGAATCACAAACTCCATGATTTGGGTAGAATATATTATTACATAAAATGTGATAAAGGAAGTTATGTGGCCAAGGAAGTTCATACTTAAGTTAAGAGTTATCCCTTCTGCATAACAGCTCATTCCCTTGCACTATAATAACAGAGAGGTCATAGCTCAAAGTGTGATGCTGAGGTATCATCATAAGATAAAGTATGTGGACTGAAAGCACCAAATAATTAAAGCATATGTAAGAAGAAGGACGTGCAGGTTTTACCCATTGCTTCCGCTAGGAATGTGGCTAATCCATTGATTTAACCCCTTATTAGGAAGGCTTTCACATCTCATATGGATAGGATAAGGCTGAGATATATTTCAAAATTGCTTTAAGTGCAAGCAGGAGATTATTAGAGTAGTTTATGACCTAAAAGTTATTTGAACATAATTATAAAAAATTTTTAGTTCATACGTGCACTCTTCCTTTTTCATGATCATATATAATATAGAATATGTGGCACATTGGCCATAGAGCTATAACTGAGTCCAAAAGTACTATAGGGAATTTATTGATATGGATGAAGTGTTTGCCACAAAAAGGATTAGATAGATCTACATACTTAAAATTTGTTCATAGATATGAATGAGATTGAATATCACATCTATAAGATTGTTGAGGTGGATAGTGATTTCATGGAGTTTTTCATTCATCGAGGTGAAATCTTATAGCGACATGGATGTTCCATTACAATGAATAGTTAGCACCAGCAATCCATCTCACAAAGCACTATTAAAGGTAGAGGTGTGAACTAGGTGCGCAAGCTTACAAGTGATCCCTTGACCTAAAGGGCGGGAGATTTTGTTATATTTGAAGATCGGTAAGTTTGTTGCTAAATTTGTGTATCAATCTAGATTTTATCTTTGATGGAAAACATAGTAGTTTATTGAATTCAAATATGGGTTAGAGTCAGGCTACCCAATAAGGAAACCATCATAATAGCATAGTGTCTATATTAAATAGAGACATAGCTAGACATATAAGACATGAGGCCATAGTAACTTGAAAGAGTTTCAAAAATAATTGTTTTACAAATTATTATGATTAATAATTAAATTTTTAAATAAGTTTAGTGACAATAGTTTTCACTAAAGGATGTCTGATATTATTCGAGATTCCAATGGGCTATGATATCGTATGACTAAGAGTATGATAATATTATACTCAATAGTCATATGGGGATACAAGAATGATGGAGGACTAAAAGGATGTAGCTTGTGCAATAATGGAGAGTCCAACTGGTTTCATTCTATCCACCAAGAATGGATGTAGCTTGTGCAGGAATGCATTATAGGCTTCATATCTCCATGCTGAACCACATTACCAATGTATAACTAAGGTGGACCTAAAGGGGTAGGTCTTTGGTAAGCAAGAACCTAAGTTGAATTTTTTAGAAATGAATTTAATATATACCATCTATCTACTCATAACTGGAATAACATTCTAGTTGAAGATTATTTTATTAATTAGATCGATAAAGATCTGAACTTGATCGAAGAATAGGTGGGCTAAGGAATTAGCCTAAATACTAGGCTTGAGCTAGGTTAGATCAAGCAAGACCTAGCCTAGGTTGATTGGAGCCACTTGGATGGGATGCAAGTGGAAGTCCAACTAGGCTAGCTCTCTTACTTAATAGAGTACCCCTAAGAGAACCCATCTAGAAGAAGCGACATCTTATCCAATAAGGGTCAACACCTCTTCTTTTCTTCTCTAGATGTAGTGTCATATTAGGACTCTAGAGAGGAGGTGGCCTAAATAAGGATGCCACATCGCCATATTTATCTCTCTTGTATTAGAGTCCAACTAAGACGGTAGAAGTTTTGGGGGGGAGGGGAGCACCAGCCCCCTTTATAAAAGGAGGCATTCCCTTGGTTTGCAAGATCCAATAGTGATAGCCTATGCTAGATAAAGAAACAATAAGAAAGGTACATAGAGGTTTGAGTATTTCTTCTCAAAGTAGGAGAGAGAGAGAAAGAGGAGGAAAGCTTATGAAACAAGTTTTTTCAACAGCACATCGCTTGGTCTATAGTTTCCAAAGACTCATAGCCTAGTGGAGCTCTAAAAAATAGGCATGTGGACTGAAGTAACTATGGATAGTAATTCTCAGAGAGACATATACTTTTGCTACCTCAATGTCTCTTAAAAATGCAAAGATCAACTGCAAAATCATTATCAGCATGATAAGTAGGAATAATTAGTTTTAATCCTTATGCATCCTTCTTAGTAGTAATATCATGAATAAAGATCCTAATATTCCATTGTAAGTACTCTAATGATTCCTACGATGCCATTATACAATAAACCAAAAAATTTGGTAATCCATAACTTAATCCAACAAGAAGTCGGCAGCATGATAGAAAAATCAAGTTGATAAAGTAGTTAAAACCTAGTTTCTTTCCAAATGTGGATATTTTTATATTAAATATTTTGATCCCAACTAGGAAAGTAATTTGACCCCAAATTATAAAAAGGCAGAACTCATCACTACAAATAGAGACTTTATACCACAGTTTTGCATAGAGAGCACCCCGCTTTCTATCTTTTATACACTAGAAGAGAACTTTGATTGAAATTTGGGGACTAGAAGCTCTTTAATATAAATAGCTAATGTATGTGAAAAATTGATGTAGAATTAGTGAAAGAATGGAGAATTAAAACTCTACTTCAACAAATTTTCTTATTTTTATTTTCTATGAGAGGTCCTAGTTAAGTGCATTGAAGGATTTGCTTCCTTCTCTCTTCAATCTAATCACTAATTTATGATATAAAAGATAAGCTAAAACATTGACATAATAGCCAATAGTCATCTTTATCATTTGCCCTTACTCTTGACATATTTTGATCTATTGAAAAGTAATTTTGGTATTTCTTTTTGTGCATCATGAAAACAATATATATACATATATGTTTGATAGTGCTTCAATGATAAGCAAAGGTTAGTATTGGCTCAACTTATTCTAGATATACCCATGAAAGAACCTTTGTAGCTTGATCACCTTTCTAGGTTTTGCACGTTGTTAGCACTAGATACTCACAATTTAATTAAATACTTGATCATCGATGTAGTTGCATGGTCCATTTGTTTCTCTCTTGATCCAAAGCAATGTAAATTTAATGTGCTAATATATTGCAAGAGATTTTGTAAGTTTGTTTTGTATTGATGTTTGTTATGAGATTCAATAGGTAAAGAAAAGGTGTCCGAGCCTTGTAGCAATAAAATCATACTTATTCCCATTCATGACACGTAGTATCTTCAAACCAAAAAATTCGGTTCACTTGGTATTTGATTGATTGAAGAAGATTGAAAAATTTAGATGAGTTGACTTCTGAAAATACAAAAAATAAAATAATATTTTAAATTATAAAAATTATAAAAATTATAAAAATTGTAAATTTAAAAGAGAAGAGAGAAATCATGGTAATATATTAGGGAAAGAATTACAAATTCTTGAGGTTTTAATATAAGTACGTTAAAATGCATTTATGTCTAACAAGCAAAAACATTACATAAAGAATTTAATTTGCAATTCCAGATAATTAGTCCTAATCTAAATATGTAAAATATATGCTAATTAAATTTTAGCAAATTTGGATATTTTCAAGTTATAGATCAAACAAAAATATGATACCATAATGTTGAAGTTGTTAATTTTATTTTACTTTGATGCATTAATAAAAGATCTCAAAAATTCATGATTTTTGATTCTAGCAAATTGATATCATAGATTATGATTAATAGTGTTGGTTTTTATTTAGAGAGGCTCTCCATTGATTTCCACTAGGAAGCATTTGGAGCTAAATACTCTCAGAAATATTTTAAGCTAACTATCACTATATGTACGTAGGTATATATCTATGTATTTATGTATACATACATATATACATATGTGTACATACACATATACATACATATATATCTAAATTAAAGATCCATACTGTTGATCATGATATATACTAGTAAAAATATGTAAAGATTAATAATCATGTGTTTTGTAGTCTCCAACCTATGCATCAAATGGATGCAAATATATACCATTAAAATGATAACAAATGATGTTTTGCTATGATTTTAGCTTTAAAATCTATTCGATTTTCAATTTATAAATACTTCAATATATGTAGATTATGATCAATAAGATGGATTCTCAATTTAAATACCTTTTTATGTATCTTACAACACTAGCATAATATAAATTGCCCATTTTTGTGTATATGATGCATAGGTTATAGAGTACCAAAGCATATGTTTATGATTTATAAACATAACTAATAGTATAAATCATGATCAATGGGTAGATCTTTGATTTAAATACCCAATTATTGATTTTGGGCAATAGATGAGTAGATAACTTCTCTTCTCTAGAGGAGAATAGTCTATTACATACATATATACATATATACTTGTATACATACACACATAAATACATGCACACATAAATACATACATACATATGTATGTACCCATCGGATTGTTCTTTAATTCTTTTATAGTAAAGACAAATTGGATGACAGACTCCATGATCTCGCCATCCAAGTAAGGACTATTAATCGTGGTCATTGCACAATAAATGGATGGTGGTGATTGAAAGATTGGATCTCTCCGGATCCATCTCAAATCACAAAGGATGTTGACCCAACTCTTGCAGTGGCTCACTATATATACACCTTTGCCGAGGCAACAAGGTTCTTACCGTAAAATCATTCTTTTGTCATTATCTCTCTGTTGCTCTAATAGAAGTTTATGTGACCAGACATTTTTATCTCATAGGAATGCCTTTCTGAGGCCAATATTTTTCAAGATTCTCTTATTTTTTGTGAAGGAACTTTTCTAGTTCAAAAGATTAATTGAGAATATCTTTAATGAATTGTAAATACAATTTAGAGAAGGTAGGAGAAAGTAAATAAATTAATCTAAATAAGTATCTGCTTCTCAAGGCCAACAAATCAAATAAAAAGAAGTACAGGGTCACCAATTCACATTCACTTCTCCCTTTTATTTATAACAAATAAAGTATTATAGCCAAACCATTTTTATGCATATTTTTTTTTAGAAAAATATAATATTTTGTTATATACATCATTTGCATGGGACACTAGTAGGATATATTTGGTTGAAAAGAGTTGAGTCCTCAAATAGAAATAGAAACGAGTGACTTCCAGTCTAGCTGTTTGGTTAAATAAAATTCTATTTTCATTTCAATTTCTGAGAAAAATAAAAAATATCTTAATTCTCCAAATTTCAATTTCTATTTTTTTAATGTTTAATTTTTTATTTTGATTTTAATTATGAACCAAATTTTTAGGAGGGTATTGCCCTTCTGATTCTCATTAGGATTCGGATTTCAACAGCAAACCGTGTTATGGAGATGGAACTATTATTTTTAAACGTAGGAGGCCAAGCCCTTCTTAATTCCTCAAACAACAAAGCACTTCCAGTTCCTCCAGCAACAACAAAATATAACAACAATCAAGAAGAAGCGAGGTCGCTGGGGTCAAACGATAAAAGCGCCCGATTAACGATGCTATAACCCCCATCCACCATCAGGTTGTGCCCGCTCACATACTTGGATTCATCGCTCGCCAAATACAGCACAGCCATGGCTACGTCCTCGGGCTTGAGCAATGTCCCCTGGAGGGCGGCGAACTTACTCATCGCCTCCTCGAACACCTTCTCATCGATCCTTGCGAACTTCACCGCCAGCGGCGTCGCCACCGCGTACGGCGACACGCAGTTCACCCTCACGCCGAACCTCCCCAGCTCCACCGCCGCGCTCCTCGTCAGCCCCACCACGGCATGCTTCGCAGCAGTATACGCGTGGGTCCCCACCCCGCTGATGACCGACGCGACGCTCGCCGTCGATATGATGCTTCCCCGGCCGGCCGGGACCATGACGCGGGCCGCGTACTTGGTCCCGAGGAAGGTCCCGGTCGCAATCACGTCAATGACCTTATGGAAGTCGGATAGCGCGGTGTCGGTGATAGGCTTGCCGGCGTCGATGATGCCGGCGTTGTTGAACATGATGTCGAGCTTGCCGTGGCCGGTGACAGCTGTGTCGATGGCCTTCTGGACGTCGGATTCTTTGGTGACGTCGCAGTGGACGAAGGTGGCGCCGATGGTGTCGCAGACTGACCGGCCACGGTCATCTTGGATGTCGGCGACGACGACCTTGGCGCCGTGCTGCGAGAAGAGGCGGGCAGTGCACTCGCCGATGCCACTGGCGCCGCCGGTGATCACGGCCACCTTGCCCTCCAGCCTGAGAAACAAAGGCATCTTTTGTTAGAGCCTGCGCTGGAATTTTGTGAATGAATCAAATCTTAGGCTACGAAAGAAAAATATTTCCGTAATTTAGGATAAAAGGTTCTTTGCAGCCATGGTATATGCAAGCCTGCTCTCGAGCCAATTGAAAGAAGAGAGGGTTGGGACTCAGCTGGTGTATGTCAATTCGAGATTCTAATGGATCAAACTAGAGATTATTTGAGCATGGATTTGTATTAACTATTTGAGGGCTCATTTTATTAAATATTTTAGATATGCTTGGCCCAAGCTTCAATCATTTTTGCTGAAATTTCATCTACAACTATGGTAGCATTTAGATTTCGACCCCTTTGGCTTTAAAATAAAACAAGAAACTTGAAGTGAAATTTGGTGATTATAATCCAGCACACAGCAGGAAATTTGCCTAGATATGAGATCTTGACCTCGAATAGTGCAAACGAAGAAAATAAGGACAGCCTTACCTCTTCACAAGGGCTGAGATCATGGTACCGCTTCGGATGGTACCAGAATGCCGTCCCACACTTCCCCAAGGAATAGCTCAAGCTATTTAAAGCCTTAAAGGGAGAAAAGCGATTTTTTTTGTTTTTTTTTTTTTTTTTTTGGGGGGGGGGGGGGGGGG
>JAOXJJ010000482.1:2676401-2690419 GCA_025769935.1 Phoenix roebelenii
TACTGTAGCAATCGGGCCGTGCCAGGCACGGCCCGCTTCGTGCCGGGCCGGGTCATGGGCGGCCCGGCCCAATGCCCATCTCTAGCAGGGAGCCTTGGAGGGGAGAGATAGTGTAGCGTCCTTGTTTAGTAGTTGTAGGCTTTTGTTTGTTTGTTTGTTTGTTTGTTTGTTGAGGCATCCCACGGAGGGAGGGAGAGCCTTTGGTTTTAGGAGTGTTTTTAGAGCAAGAGCCAAGAATGGCCCTCAACTTGTCATTATATATATATATTATATTTCTCCCTTTAATACTTGTTCTTCTTTTTGGCATTTATTTTTTCCTTGAGAGACAGATAAAAGGTAGCAAGCCTAATGGCTAGATTGAGCAATAGCACCACGTGCCACCGACATCGAATTAGTTAAAAAAGACATAAAAGGTGGATATTGATAGTAGTGTTAATCTACGTAACTTAACCTTCAAGGACTTTTTCTATCATCATATTGCTTATTCAGAAAATGAAAGGTAGAATATAACCAGGGCTACAAAGTATTCTTATAAATTAGAATCCTAGTGAGAACCATAGTATAGAATTTGAAAGGTAAGAGAAAGAATAACTTGAAAGATAAAGATGGAAATAAACTAGCTTGATTGCTTTGCCAAAAGTTTTTTTTTCATATTACATTTAATAATTTATACAAGAAGAAGAATGATATGGTACTTTTTCACTCCCAACGGTAACAATCTATATCTAACCTCCACTTCTTTTGACAACTGTACCAACTAATACCAGCTAAGCTCCACTACTCATGTTGTTATCATATTCAAATCCTGAAACATCTACAACTCAATAGCCATGATCAATCAGCCTCAAACTTATTATAATTGGTCTTTATTAAGCTTGCTCATGATAGTTTACCCTGGCTGTCTCTTTCTACTCGGCCTATAGAATGATACTCCTTTATTAAGGTACCTCCTAGCCGACTCAATTAGCTCCCTTATATAGTGTTCCGTACTTTAGTTTTGGGTATTATTAGGGTATTCACTTGAAGTCTTATTATACTCATAGTGCCCTGGCTTTGCCATGTGGCTGAATATGCATGTGTCTCATCGATGTCATTATGAGGATGTGGTGCAAACACTTCTCTTCCAATATTATATCTTATTAAGTTCAAAAGAGATAATGATTGAAAAAACCAGTTGATTTTGAAATTATTCAGAAAGAATTAAAAGATGCTATAGTTGATCCAATCATAAAGATCTACATAGAGGAGTCAAATCATATAGAAGAGCCTTATACTTAAGCTATCCAGTACTCCTTTTTTGAGATGTTGTCAACTATAACAATAAAAAGCTAGCTAATTTTGAATTAGTTTAAGAGATCAAGCAACAAGAAGATATGTTTGGTGTAGATGATTCATATTGTGCCTTGATATTCTACATGACTTACGGTGCATCAGTTAATTTTGAAGCTGACTATATGTATGAGGATTTGATTTCGCATTTAAAAGGAGTTAATAATATGTAGATATACAAAGCAGCCTTTACAAAATAATAAATTATATAATGATCTAATTATTCATGGGATGGAAAAGCTAGGTAGTTTTGGAGTAGCTGAAGTGAAGGCATATGGAGATAGATAAAATTTTGTTACTAATTTTATTTATTTGCATGTAATCAATAGCCTGCTAAGCAGACATTGCAACTAGCAGCTTGATATATGATAGTGTAAGCTAGATGCTCCATATAATTTTAGCACAGTAACTATAGAGTCAATGTTGAGCCTGTGAAGGTGTTACTATTCATATCAATAAGGGGCTACATTGTTCAATTGTTAATTCGACAAGTTGCATATTGTTGCTATTGTGGCCACAATAGTAATGGTCGATGTGGTATTTTATGATATTGATAAGTTATATATTAGATTTCTCTTTCTAATTTATTCTAATTTTTTATTTCAATTCTAAATCAAATTGTATACCTTTTAGTGATCATTGATGTCAGTTAGTCTTATTATCTTGTTTTGAAATTGAGGAAAAATTGAGATAGAAAAGGTGTCAGGTACTTAAAATTTGGAGAGAACGAATCTAATCAGATTTGGTAGTTAGTAGAACCAAGAATAGGAGAAAATTGATTTTATTTGAGTTTTTTGCATGGATGTCCTTCTAAATATCGAATTTTGCGTGAATACCCTTCCAAAATTGATATTTGCATGTATACCCTCGTGAAAACGTATATAAAATGTAGGATGGAAATAAGAGAGAAAGCCAAGATAAAAACTTAAAGAATGGAATCAAAAATTCTAAATCTTTTTGTTGCCGGCCTAGATAGCATAAAGCGCTCGGGTGCAAGAAAACAAAAGGATAAAAAAACAAGACAAAGTCACAAAAAACCTAACGAGGACGAAGTCACGGAGAGAGCAAAGAGCCAAGGGCTCGGACGCAAGGGGCAGACGTAGCAAAGGACGGTTCTACAGCGCCCAGCTCTCGTACATTAACTTTGTCGGGCTATTTCACAAGTGCGGCCACGCCTATGGACAATAGATGCATTAAAAAATACACGGCTAGGAACATGTACATGATTTAAAAGTAAACTTTAGGCAATCGTGCCAAATGATTGATGAAGATTTTTAATATTTTAATTTAATTCTTGGTATTTTTACATTTTTTTGCTTTATGTATAACATATACATGCAATTAGGCAAAATTTTCCGTCCAACCAAATCTACCACTAGGCATATGGATCAATCCAACCATAAACCAACGTGCAATCTATTGTGCACAATTTTTTTTTTGTTTTTTATTATTCTTCTTCGTGCATGTTCGTTCGTGGTTGGATTGGTACATTACTGAACTAATGAATTTGGTCCAATCAATAATTTTTCTACAATTAAGCAGATCTTTTTGTCCGCAAGTTCCTAAAGAAGCATCTACGAGCATTCAAGGTCTTTATTTAAGTTGATAGAAAATGGATCAACAATATATATTAAGCATAACAACCCTTCTTATGTACGCCCAACCGGGGCTATATATCTTATTATGAAACCGCAATGATAAAAATAAATCAAGATAATTATCAAATTATCTACACATGCCTCACACGTCCGCTGCACAAATATTTTCCTCTGGTTAAACACACCATGAGCAAGGAGTTACAAAATTTACAACCCAAAACAGAGAATATCCTCACATGGAACTTACTCTGAACAACAATGATATATGCAGAAAGTTTCAGAAAGTGAAGAAAATATATAATCTATCTGAATTAATGTTTGCTAAGGAAAACAGGGAGAACTCTTTTCGATAAATTTTATTCGAAATCCTAAAGTAAAATATGCTCAAAAGATTGGAAAACCTAAAATAAGAGGATATTGCATCTTACTTCCTAAGAGTGCCAGGCTTACTCGAGCTGTTCTCTGTGGCTTTTGTTCAGGAAAATTTAGTGCAGAAAGGTGTGAAGGTGGGATATCTTTTATTACTGCTTCCAGTGAAGAGACCCTGAGCATTCTATTAAAAAAGAATGCGTTGAGCAACATAAGTTACAAATATGATTAGCTAGTTGCGTGCGCAGGGAAAGGTATAACACTGAAAATTTTATTTTGAGAGAGAACTTTTATGTCTTGTTATAGAAGAAGCTAGGCTTTTTATTACTTGCTACATGAGAGAGGGCTAATGCAATAAATTTTATTTCAAAAAAATTAAAAATTTGTTGTGTCTAAGCTTTTGAGTTGTCTATTACATGAGAGAGGCAGCTCACCAAACGCCGGGACAAGAGGAGGTTTACTTTTGATCACTCTATAGTAGTTGTTAGCTCTTTACCAATAAAACAAATATAGTGCTTGTTAGCTTGCCTTTTTTTCCTTGTATTGAAAAGAAGAGTTGTTAGCCTGTCAATTATATACCATAAAATTTAGATGCATTGTCCATTTTTCCAGAAATAGTTGTCGGCCTGCCAATTTTATATCATAAAATTTCTACTACATCAAAAATCATGTTCAGACTTTTGGGCCTGCAAATATGCTCATATTTGAAAAAGCATTTATAAAAACTTTGCATCTTATTGTTCATTCTAGAGGATAGTTTGTGGAAAGAATTTTTTTTATTGAAATATTTTTTCTATAAAACTGATAACGAAAATATAATATATGATAAAATATTTTTCTTTACATGTTTGGTTGATCATAGAAGAGTGGTATATTTTAAAGTGGTTTATATTTGGTTGAGCATTTGCTTTTATAAGAAAGTTGGGTAAAATATCTGTTATTTTCTTATTAAAGAAAAATAACTTAACCTATTTTATCTCAATTCCGAACGGATGGAAATTGAACTTTTCCACATCCCATATGAATTTTTATTTTATAAAATATAAAAATCTTATTTTCATAGAAAAACTATTTTTTATTTTTTTAAATCTCCAACTAAATATGAGATATTTTTTTATATTAAATTTTTATTGACCAGTAGTTTAACTCGACACATCTCTTTGCCTACTAATCTAGAGGAAAGCAGACTTGATGATGACGTTGCCAACATCTTGGATGGACATGGCGTGAGTCTATTCACACGGCTATATGGCATATAAACCATCAAAGAAGGTGCCATCAAGTGACTAAAGTCTGAACATCAGGATGCATGAAATCTCTCACCTTGATTTTAAAAGCCATTGAAAGCAACCCCCATAATTTAGATCTGATCTGCTACCAGATTTATCCTTCATTTACTTTTTGATCCAAAATTTTCATTGTAATGGGTCTTTTTATCCCTGTATCTTTTACTTCCGTTTATCTAAGAATTAAGAAAAAGATATATCTTGTCATATTAGGCTTATAGCTATTCACATGTCAATCCTTGTCCTTGAAACTACGATGCTTTCACTAGAAAATGTGAAGGGCCTTCCAGTTCTTTCTTTGGTAAATCGGATGATTTAAATTAATTTTAAAAAATATATATTTATGCAATTTAGAAAATAAAATATTAAAGAACTAAACAGGAAAATTAGTTGAGAAAATTTATAATGTAGATCCTGTATGGTTCGTCGTGCAGGGAGTCATCCAATCAGCAGTACTGCAAAACTTCAAAAGATAGCAATGAATGCAACATTCGTCAACAATCTTGAAAAAATAGATGGAGACTACCATCAGCACAAGGTGGATCAGAAAGCCATCTAATAACCGTCACCGAGTCTCTCTCTCAATAAATTTGTGTAGCCATTATTGTGTATATAGCAATTTCAATCCTTCCTAGCTACATGCAATTCCGTTATTGAATCTGTAGTATCAAAAATCCTAACCCCACTTGCTGCTATCAGTGCACCATTAGCAAAACCAGCTCCACCAAAAGCACCTCTATCCAGAACACTCCCATCAAAATTGATTTTAAGGAAGAAGAGGAGTGGTGACTCCAAAAAAAAAATATATTATTTGATAGGATGCAGTAACTACATAAGGAGAGCCAAAAATTTTCCTACTATTAAGAGTCTCTCCGCAATAGAAGAGTCTCTCTGCAATAGTCAGGTGAGGAAACTCAAGAGCCTGAGTGGAGGCTTTGACAAAAATTAATCTAGTACTCTATCTCATACCTTAGAAGATGCAATCATTTTTTGCAAATCAGATATTATAAACAATGTAACAAATCAAACTTGCTTCCTCCTTTGGCTCATTGCTAAAAACAATCTAGCTGATACTATGCTATTTCCAGAGAAACAATGCAATCCTGAGATGCTCTCCAATCATTCAGATGCAATTAATATTCTAAACTAGTTGAGGCTTGAATAGAAAAAATCTATCGAGATTAGATACCTTGATAATCAAGCCAAATGATGGACCCGAACTCAGCCTGTCACCACCTGATATAGGAATCAACAGAACTTTATCCATTAACTTATGTGAGACTAATTGGGCAATAAGAGGCTGATTCCATTACTTATATTCAGAAATTATCAGATCTTTAACCATAATATTTTGTAATGCCAAAATATCAACGAATGTCGGTCATCTTGCTAAAGGTATAGATGATAACTATGGATCCTGGAGTATACTAATAGATACACTATCACCTACACTCAATTTGATGTTGGAATAAATAATTGGAGCATGGGAACAAATCTTCTTTCAAATCGGGTGGCACTTCGTGGACAATTCAGGTAAGACGACAATGACCAAGAACCGTCTTTTGCCTACATAAAAGAACTCCAAAAATCATCCTATATTGATAGAAACCTCACATTTTTAGAGCTAAAATTCAACAAAACATCGTATTATGCCCATGAAGATATTAACTTTTACATCCCTATGATGTATAGTTTAGAGACCTTAAAAAACAAAAAAAGTAAGCATTTTTAGAGGCATGGATCAATATTAATGGTTTGCATCTATGATTAGTGACTTTCTGTTGAATTTGAATTTATTAAATTGTTTTTTAAAGTAATATTATACTCCAAACATAAATAGATGCAAGTACAATTCTAATTTGAATGAGATTCTATCAGTAAGAAAGTATGAGATTATGCCTTTGCAATTGTTGGGGGAAAAATATAAGTCGCCATGCTCGTGTGGAGGCGGCCGAGCAGCCCCTCCGAGCAGGAGGCGATCGAGCAGCCCCTCCGAGCAGGAGGCGACCGAGCAGACCCTCCAGACCCTCCGACCTGGAGGCGTCCAAGCAGACTCCGAGGCCATGCTCTGCAAGGCCTTCCCAGCAACACTTTGGGGAGCAGCTCGGCTTCGGTTCACCGGGCTGAAATCCAGCACAGTTTTCTCTTTCGAGCAGCTCGGCAGGCAGTTCGCCACCAACTTTGCTGCCAGCCGACCCCAGCGGCGGACTTCAGACTCCCTCCTCGACATAAAGCAAAGGGAGGGAGAGTCCCTTAGGGAGTACCTGGACCGTTTCACTGCCGCAACGTGGGAGGTCCGCGAGCTTGACCAGTTTATAGCCATGTCGGCACTCAAGACTGGAGCTCAGTCTTACAGGTTTCTCTTCTCCATCGAGAAGAATTTTTCTGCCGACTTCACCGAGATGCTGGTCCGAGCACGGAAGTACGCAAAAGCTGAGGAAGCCGTTGCTTCCAGACGGGGCGGAGCCGATCAGGCCTCCAAAAAGCAAAAGAGGCGCCGCGAGGAGCGCGACCGTCCTAGAAGCCCGTTTCCGTGCCGAGCTAAGAACCCGCCTCGCCTGAAAAGTCCACCCCAACAGCGGGGGCTGCTCCGACCAAGGTCCCCGCCTCGTCCGAGGTCTCCACCACGGCCCCGCATATCCAATGAGAGGTACGAGAACTACACTCCCCTCAACGCTCCTCGGACCGAGATCCTTATGGAGATCGAGGGCCGAGATTATTTTCGGCCTCCACCCCCGATGCGAGACACCGTGGCCTAGCGCAATCCCAAGAGGTACTATCGTTTCCATCGGGATCACGACCATGATACGGAGGACTGCTTCCAGCTCCGGGACGAGATCGAGGTACTCATCCGCCGAGGAGTGCTTAATCGGTTCGTGCGGAACCGGCGTGAAGAGAAAAGGCCAGTGGAGGACACCATGCAGCCTGGGGAGCCGAGCATTAACAAACCCATCGTTGGCACCATCAACACCATAGGTCGGGGGGGCCCAGTCCAAGAACCAGCCGAGGAAAGGTTTCTTCCAAAGCGCCCCCGCATCTTTGAAGTCATTTCGTTCTCGGACGAAGACCTGAAGGGAGTTGAAACTCCCCACGATGATGCTGTAGTCATCTCTATGGTTGTAAATAAATTTGATGTAAAACGCGTCCTTGTGGATAATGGAAGCTCGGCGAACGTTCTGTACTTTGATGCCTACTCTAAAATGGGGATGATAGAAAAGCAGTTGCGGAGAATAAATGCTCCACTGGTCGGATTTACTGGAGACTCGGTCCTAGTGGAGGACGAGATCGATCTTCTAGTTACGATCGGGCTCGCCTCCCGAGAAAGTACCGTGAGGATGAACTTCCTCGTGGTGCGCTTGCCCTCGGCCTACAATGCCATCCTTGGGCGACCAGGGCTCAACGCCCTCCGAGCCGTGGTCTCAACCTGCCACTTACTCATGCGGTTCCCCACCAACCAAGGAGTCGGCGAAGTCCGTGGGGACCAGGCGGTAGCGAGGCGGTGCTACATGGCGATCCACGAGGTGAAGCAGCCGGCCGAGGCGTCAGCTTCGACGCCAGATCACGAGCTCCTGGCTGAGACTTTGGAGGCATGGGTTGGCCCTCAGAAGAAGCGGGTAGAGCCTGGTGAGCTACTTACCCAAATTTCTTTATGAGAAAATTGTTCCGAGCTAACCGTGCAGGTCGGCTCCGGCCTTGATGCCCACGAGAGGGATCGCCTTATCAACTTCTTGCGGGCCAACATGGACATCTTCGCCTGGTCGTCCGCCGACATGCCGGGGATAGATCCGGAGGTCGCAGTCCACCGACTCCAAGTGAAGCCAACCTGCAAACCTGTGTGGCAAAAGAAGCGAAGTGCCGCCCCAGAACGACAACGAGCAGGATCGAGGAAGTCGACAAATTCCTCAAGGCTGGCTTCATCCGGGAGATATCCTATCCGGAGTGGCTCGCTAATGTGGTCCTCGTCAGGAAAGCTAGCGGAAAATGGCGCATGTGCGCGGACTACACCGACCTGAATAAGGCCTGTCCGAAGGACAGCTTTTCACTCCCCAGCATCGACCAGCTCGTGGACTCCACCTCGGGACATGAGTTGCTGACATTTATGGATGCCTTCTCAGGCTATAACCAGATTCGGATGGTGCCGGAGGATGAAGAAAAGACGGCCTTCATCACTGACGGGGGCACGTACTGCTACAGAGTGATGCCTTTCGGCTTAAAGAATGCTGGAGCAACTTACCAAAAGCTGGTCCGCCAGATCTTTAAAGACCAAATAGGCCGCAACATGGAGGTCTATGTTGATGACATGTTGGTGAAGAGCCGGATGGCAAAGGATCATGTGGCTGACCTCGATGAAGCATTCTTCACGCTCCGAAAGTACCGGATGAAGCTCAATCCTGCAAAGTGTGCGTTCGGAGTCACCTCGGGCAAGTTCCTTGGCTTCGTGACCACCCAACGGGAAATCGAAGCCAATCCCGAGAAGATCCGAGCACTCCAAGAGATGGTGCCTCCGAGGACAGTTAAAGAAGTGCAACGGCTCACGGGCCGAGTCGCAGCTCTCGGAAGATTTGTTTCCCGATCGGCCGAGCGCTGTCTTCCATTTTTTGCAGCTCTCAAGAAGCCGAAAAACTTTTTGTGGTCGGCAGAATGCCAGCAAGCCTTCGAGGAGCTCAAGCGTCTTCTCGCTTCTCCCCCACTGCTCACGAAGCCTCAGCAGGGCGAGCTTCTTTACCTGTACTTGGTTGTTTCTCCCGTTGCAGTGAGCTCGGTCCTGATCCGAGAGGAGAACAAGCTTCAAAAATCAGTATACTACACTAGCCGGATCTTGAAGGATGCTAAGATCCGATACTCCAAACTGGAAAAGACTATCTTTGCCCTGGTCGTCTCAGCTCGGAGACTCCGGCCTTATTTCTAAGCCCACACAGTGGTCGTGTTGACCGACCAGCCGATGAAGCAGATCCTGCAACGATCAGATCATGCTGGTCGAATTACAAAGTGGGCGGTCGAGCTCGGGGAGTTCGATCTTGAATGTCGTCCGAGGCCAGCAATCAAGGCCCAAGCGCTGGCCGACTTCATCGTGGAGTGCATTGTGCCAGACGAACTCGAGCCCGTACCCACAGCGGAGGAGCCCCCGGAGCAGCTCTGGACTTTACATGTGGACGGCTCCTCGACCTCGGGGGGTAGCGGAGCCGGCCTCATCCTCACCAGCCCAGATGGGGTGGTCGCGGAACAAGCTCTGCGCTTCGAATTCCCCATCTCGAACAATGCGGCGGAGTACGAGGCACTTATTGCCGGGCTCAAGCTGGCTAAAGAGCGGAAGGTCGAGAACCTGAAGGTCTTCAGCGATTTTCAACTGGTTGTGAGCCAAATTTTGGGAGACTTCGAAGCTAGGGAGCCGTCAATGCAGAAATATCTCCAGAAGGTGCGACACCTCACTTCGACTCTGAGTTCTTTCCATATCCAACACATTGCCAGGTCGGAGAATCTTAGAGCAGATCAATTGTCAAAGTTGGCGTCTTCTCGTATGAGCGAGCTCCCCAAAGCAGCAGCACTGAAATATCTCCAAGTGCTCAGCACGGAGGAACCTGAGCTGGCCCTTTGCATCGAGGTTGAGCCGAGCTGGATGGACGAGCTCATCAGCTAACTGTAGGATGAAATCCTCCCCAGTGATGAGCGCGAAGCTCGTCGAGTCAAGCGCTTAGCCTCTCGGTACCTAATGTATGAAGGCAAGCTTTATCGGATGTCTTTTACCTCTCCCCTCCTTAGATGCCTCCGCCCGTCAGAGGTGAATTATGCAATGCGCGAAGTCCATGAAGGGATCTGCGGAAACCATTGGGGAAGCCGAGCACTGGCGTATAAGATCTTACGCCAGGGATATTATTGGCCGACACTCCAGAAGGATACGCTAGATTTTGTTCGGAGGTGCGACCGATGCCAGAGGAATGCCAACATCCAATGCCGACCCTCGGCCCCATTGACCTCGATCAGTTCCCCCTGGCCATTCGCCCAATGGGGAATTGATATCCTGGGACCATTTCTCCTGGCAACCGGGCAGAGAAAATTTTTGGTCGTCTCCATTGATTACTTTACAAAGTGGGTCGAGGCCGAGCCAGTGGCCCGGATCACCGAGCAAAAGATGCAGGACTTTGTCTGGAAGTCTATAATTTATAGATTCAGTCTTCTCCGCATCCTCATATCAGACAACGGCCGCCAGTTTGACAATGTCCGCTTCAGAGAGTTCTGCTCCAAGCTCGGCATCAACCACCGTTTCACCTCGGTTGCACATCCACAGATAAATGAAGAAACTGAGGTAACAAATCGTACTATTTTGCAGGGACTCAAGACCAGGCTCGATCAGTACAAGGGACAGTAGGTCGAAGACCTATACAACGTCCTGTGGGCTTATCGGACCACATTCCGTGTACCCACCAGTGAGACTCCCTTCAATTTAACGTATGGAACAGAAGCCGTCATCCCATTAGAGATCGGACTCCCTTCCCCGAGAGTAGAACATTATGACGCCGACTCCAGTTCTTCGCAGCTTAGGAACAACCTGGACCTCATCGAGGAGACAAGGGAAGCCGCCCGAGTCCGTATGGTAAGGTACCAGCAAAAGACGGCGCAATACTACAACGCCAGAGTTAAACCCAAATCTTTCAAAGTGGGGGACCTTGTCCTCAGAAGAGTTGAAGCCTCCCAGCCGACCGAGCAAGGGAACTTGGCCCCAAATTAGGAAGGATCCTATCGGGTCGCGCGTGTCCAGCGACCCGAGGCGTACAAGCTGGAGTCTCTCGACGGAACCCCTATTCCACGAAGCTGGAGTTCTGAAAACCTCCGAGTGTATTACCAATAGAGCCCCAAGGGGTTCTCTCTGTTCGGAGCATAAGTCTCACCCCTTTACAATAATTTATCTGCAATCATTCAATTGTGTCGCGTCTCTCCTGATGTCTAAATGTTTCGTGATTCTCAGACGACCCGGCCCAGCTCGTATATACGACCCCGCTTAGATACTACAATTAACACCGGGCAACGCTGGGCGCCTTAGCCAAAAGTTCGAAGTGCAAATATCGAGCTCGGTCTCGATCTCCATCAACTATCGAGCTCGATCTCGATCTTCATCAAATATCGAGCTTGGTCTCGATCTCCATCAACTATCAAGCTCGGTCTCGATCTCCATCAACTATCGAGCTCGGTCTCGATCTCCCTCAAATACCTCGACTAAGGTCGGGATGCCTCGAGGTCGACAGTGCGTTCCCAGACCCCTCGACCTCAGAAAGCATCGCAGGTCGATAGTGCGTTCCCAGATCCCTCGACCTTGCGTACGATACCTCGACTAAGGTCGGATGCCTCGAGGTCGACAGTGCGTTCCCAAACCCCTCGACCTCAGGAAGCGTCGCAGGTCGACAGTGCGTTCCCAGACCCCTCGACCTTGCGTATGATACATCGACTAAGGTCGGGATGCCTCGAGGTCGACAGTGCGTTCCCAGACCCCTCGACCTCAGGAAGCGTCGCAGGTCGACAGTGTGTTCCCAAACTCCTCGACCTTGCGTACGAGTCGGCAACGAGTCCGATCCTCCTCAACCTCATGTTCGAGCTCGGAGAATTAGAGCTTCAACCTTGGAAAAAATGCTGGGCAAAGCTTTCGTGGTCGCCCCCTATGACAGCACTCCAAGCCATGACATGCCTCCAAAAATGGCTTACAAGACGGAGCGCCTAGCTCCGACGGCACAAAAGGTACACTTTAATCAGTATTTACATTGTTTCATTCGTTCCTGCACAGTTGAATGCTTAAGTCCTGACCAGCATCGGGGTCCTTTGCCGGGTCAATCATGAGCTGAGATCTCATTGGACCCGCGCAGGTTACTTTTCAGTGAACCCCAGTTCGATTCATATCGGCAGCTCGGCGAAATTTGATCTCGAGCTTGGGGACCTGTATCGGGCCCGTACCTGGACTTGTTAAGTCGGGGGGTCCGACGACTCACTCCGGCAACTAGAGATCCGAGCTCGAGGGCTCGATGAAAATTTGAATCAGAGTTCAAAAACAGTGAGCTCTGTTAGTTTATTAAATCTAAAACCGGTGACCCAACGAGGTGATGATTAGAGCACGACGCCCCACAGTTCGGGCCCCGAGCTCTATGACTTGGCAAAACTTTAGGCCCAAGCTTAGAGGCTTGGCGAGCTCGAGCATCTTCTCGATCTAAGTATAGTGACTCCGCTGGTCGGGATCCCGAGCAGCGGAGGCTAAGAGCCCGAGCCCAGGGACTTAGCGGATGCGATAAACCTAAGTCTAACTACGTGTTGAACATGGATAAAACTGCAGAGCCCAAGTCTAAGAACTTGGACGAGCTCGAAAGCCTTGGGGAGAAACGTTAGTTGAAAAGTTAACTAATCGGAAGAGTTAAGTTGAAAGAAAACCAAGCTAGAAGGAAAAATTTCATTCAAAAGGAAAGCCCGAAGGCTAAGTACAAAATTGAGGTTCGGCCATACAATAGACGTAAAGGCCGACCTCCATTACAAAGAGAGAAGAAAAAATGTACAAGGGAAAAGCCTTAAGAGGCGGGCGCGATGGCATCTTCGGCCGAGATCTCTCCGGGCTCGACCTCGACGACCTCGATGACTTCGACAACTGCCGGACCTCCTTCGGCGGTGGCCGGTTCTCCCGTGGCAAGGGCCCAGGCTTGGCTATCCTCGGTGCCTTCGGGCGCGGCCTCGGAAACTACCGTCGGACCTTCGGGAGCGGCCTCTCGAGCAGCTTCTTCGACCGCCGGGACCTCCGCCCCAGTCGATTCCGCCTCGGAGTCTTCGACTCCTGCTCCCGGTTGGATTAGGTTAAGATCGAACTCGGGGCAGAGCCGGCGCAGTTGGTTGCAAAAGTCGTTGAAGCCCTGGACAAGCCCGTTCATGGCCTCCTCTTCGAGCAGGTCCCGAAACTCTTCCGACTCTCGAAAGAGTTGGACGGCGTTTTGGGCTCGCTCTTGGGCCTCGCTCTCCCGAGCTTCAAGTTGCTCGGTCTTCTGCCCCATCCTCTTTATTTCCTGCTCGCGGATGGCGAGCAGGGACTGCGCCTCGGCCAAGCGAGCCTCGGCGGACCGCACCTCTGACCTTGCTAGAGCATGAGCGGCCTTCTCCTCTTCGAGCACCATGGACAGGAGCTTGACTTCGTCCTCCCCAGCCCCCACTCTAGTCAAAAGCTCCTTCTTATGGAGCTCGACCTCCGCGAGCTTCTTTTCGGCCTCTTCCCGAGCCCGAGAACACCGACGAGCTCGTTCCTTATAATCTGCACCGAGGCAGATCAATGTCTCGATTTCGTGGAGGTGCTGCAAGCAAGGCAAAAAGAAAAATTAGATCAAGGATAAAATAAAGGCACGAAAGCTAAAAGAGCAAAAGCAAATGAAAAACAAATGAAAATACTTACCCGAACGGCAGAGCGGCGAGTAGAATC
>JAOXJJ010000482.1:2690519-2714908 GCA_025769935.1 Phoenix roebelenii
ACGAAAGCTAAAAGAGCAAAAGCAAATGAAAAACAAATGAAAATACTTACCCGAACGGCAGAGCGGCGAGTAGAATCTAAAAAGTTGTTCAGGCTCATGGCCTAAATTTTCGCCTTGTCGGTCGGAAGCAATGCGGCGCGAAAGATCTGCTGCGTCGTCTCGGCATTCTCGAGGGTCGAATCGCCCTCGTACACCTCCCATTCTGGGAGGTAGGGCCGCCTTTCTTGTTGGCCCTCGTTTTCTGGTCGACCGGGGAGGCTGGACCTTGTCGCCCCCGGCGAAGACGGCCTCCCGGCCCCTCTGCTGCTGCCCCGCTCGGATGCCGAGCGCTCTGATCGGACTGGTTGGCGTTCTGGACGGACGGGTGGCCGACCGAAAACTTGGGAAATTGACGCCGGACACGGTAGCGCCATTGTGGCTCCCGCTGAGCCCGAGCTCCTGGGCTCCGAGCTCGAGCCCCTGGGCTCCGAGCTCGAGCCCTCCCTCCGAGCAGTTCCAGAGGGCCCAGCTCGGGGGGCGTTCTTCTCGGTCGCCCCACCAGCCGAGATCTTCGTCTTCTTCTTTGGCTCAGGAAGAGCCCCTCCAGCCTCGGCTGCCCTCTTCTGGAACCGAGTGTATATAGCTTCGCTCTTGGTAACCATTTTCGCGACGTCTGCAAGGACGAGCAGAAAAAGTTAGTAGAATATTGAGAGGAAAAAGAGGATAAAAATTTCTAAGCTATTACCCTTACCCTGAGGGCGCGCAGAGCTCAGGCCGACATTGACCAGAGCATCCTCACTTATGAGGTCGTTCAGGAGGATGTCGTCCCCAAGGTCGCGAATGGCGTCAACAATCCCCGGCTCGTGCTTGGAAAGCCTGGGGACTTTGTTGGCGGTCTTGAGCCGGTTCCGCCCCCACCTAGGGTCGAACCCCCATGTCCGCTCGGAAGCCAAAAAGAAGAATTTTTTCTACCATTCATGAATGGACGTCGAAGCGCCCCAGAAGAGTGGCCGACCCCTCCGAAGGGCGATATAGAGCCACTCTCCGTCTTCCAGGTTGGACTTCAACATGAAGAGCCACCAAAAGATATTCACGGAAGATGGGATCCCGTGTGCTATGCACAGGGACAGAAACCCGATGATTGTCCTCCACGCGTTCGGAGCGAGTTGCGCCGGAACGAGTTGGTACACCTCAAGCAACTCGTTCACAAACCCGTGGAGGGGAAATCGCAGGCCGGCCTAGAGTGTCTCCAAATACACCCCTATCCGACCTAAAGGGGGGCGCGACACTCGATCCCCCAACCCGGCAGGTTCCAAACGGAACCCTCGCCGAGGAAAGAACCATTCCTCGGCCATCTCCACCTCCTCCTCACTCATCGAGGACCCGATTTCATCCGGACCAAAACCCATTGGAAAAGAAAGAGAAGAAGAAGAAGGAAAAACACCGAGCGGACAGGGGAGAACACCTTCGGAAGTTCGTCGGAGATAATGGAAGATCGGTTGCTTCGGACTGAGAAGATAGAAAAACGCTATAGGAAAGAAGTCAGAGACGGCCAGGCAGGGATTTATATAAATTCCACTGATGGCCCAGATCTGCGGGGCGGAGCGCTGCTCCCCGCCCAGATCACGACACGTGTCGACCCCGAGAGTTAAAGCGCGGCATTCAATTCGGACCGACGCTTCAAATATGGAAGCGCCTCGTTGGATCGTGTGGCCCCATCATGAGCCCACGACGCGAGGACGCTTCGAAAAGTGAAAAGGTACTCATGATGAAACGTTTCGGGAAAGAAGAGACGCCACCCACCTACCCCCATTAAAAACATCTCGAAGCGCGCGATAATTCAAAATTCCCCTTAATCCACATTGATACGACAGAAGCTACTTTCCGCGCTCGAGCCTGCGAGCAGCTCGAGCTCGAAAGTCGGGGGTAGTGTTGGGGGAAAAATATAAGTCGCCATGCTCGTGTGGAAGCGGCCAAGCAGCCCCTCTGAGCACGAGGCGGCCGAGCAGCCCCTACGAGCAGGAGGCGGCCGAGCAGCCCCTCTGAGCAGAAGGCGACCGAGCAGACCCTCCAGACCCTCTGACCTGGAGGCGTCCGAGCAAACTCCGACCTGGAGGCCTGGAGGCGCCCGAGCGGCCCCTCCGACCTGGAAGCATCCGAGCAGCCCTACCGACCCAAAAACGTCCGACCCGCGCGCTGTTGTCGTATCTCCTCGCAACGCGACCAATAAACTATGCCTCACCTTCGTCAACAATCAATGCGTATGGCTCCTGCAGGCATTCAGCCCACGCAACAATCAAAGCGTATGGCTCCTCCAAGCACCTAGTTTACTCAACAATCAATGCACATGGCCTCTGCGGGCACTCAACTTACTCAACAATTAAAGCGTACGGCTCCTGTTGTCTACGGATATCGAGCTCCTTACGGCAAACCTGTTTGGCTATGAATGGCGGCATGGCTCTGCAATAATTCGAAAGCTTCGGCCTGATCTCCTACGAAAACAGCATTGATTTACACGATCGAGCATTAATTTCCACTGCATGCCCAATCATACGATAGTACGTTTGCCCTGTCGCATCACAGGTAACCCGTTGCCCACCTATAAAGAGGAAACCCCCTGTAGGGGGATGGAGCCTCCGACTCTCTTTGACTCTGGACTCTCTCTCGCTCTCTTGAACTCCAGAATTATTCACACATCTCTTAGCCTCCTCTCTGACTTAAGCATCGGAGGGCCGGCGCCGGAAAACCCGGCCACCGGCTTATTGCAGGTCTCCCAGAAGACGTCGTGCACCGCCGGACCGCCGCCGCTCGCCGATTCTCGCTGGAGCTCCTCCTTTCTGGCCCAGTGGTCGCCCCCGGGTCCAAATTCCAGCAACAGTAATATTAAAGTCAGCATTGCAAGATGTTCTTAAGTTCTCCAGGACTGGAAGGAATGGCGCCTCCTTATGAACTGGTATAACATGACGTCTCTGTCTTCTCTCCATTTCTGACTCCTCTTTGCTGCCACTTTCTATCAGGATGTTCATCAAACTCTTATTGTGGGAGATAGTATTGATACTTAAACCAACTGGACACTTCCATATAAGTCCAACTATAGTGACTGCCTGATGCTTCTCATACATTTGAGATTTCCAAGGACAAATTAAGTAGCCCAACCATTTTTTCCCCACTACTCTCAGTGGATTTTTTTCCTCTCCAAGTTTCTTTATCCTTTTCTTAATTTTTTTGTACATGTTCTTAATGAAATTTCATTCTATCAGCACATCCTGACAATATCGTTCTATATACTCTCCTCCTCCAAATCCATCCAAGACACTGGATGTGCCAAGTCTACACATTTTGATTCAGAAGACTCGTTACAGCGCCATGAACCACACTCGTTATCCAACAATACAAGCTAAACATCATTTTCTTCATTGCCAAGTCCCCTTCAAAGCCTGGAACGGTGCATTGACTATGGAGAACCCACCATCCACCACCAGGTTGCGCCCCCTTACGTATCTCGAGCCATCACTCGCCAGGTAAAGCACAGCATTGGCGATATCCTCCTTCTTGAACGTGTCCCCCCTGAGTTTATTAAACTGCATGGAATTTTTTGGTGCTTATTAAACAGTCGCTAGAATGATGGCCATAAGTTCATTCTTTGGCGGTGGTTTGTAAGAGAAGTGAAATCACTAGGTGTTGAGAAAAATTTTCTGATAATATTTACACTGGATTAATGTATTTGGAGATCATGAACAACATATTAACAAATCGTAAAACTACCTGTTGTATAATTTTTGTTTGATTCCACGCTTGAGTAGTGTAATATGGAAAGTCATTTGTTCAACAAAGAAACTGTAAATAAATAAATAAATAAATAATCTTTTCTGCAAATTGAAGAATAGGCTCATTTGTAAGTCTTCAAATTGTGCATACTTCTGATTGTCAACACTTCTGATTGTGAATTAGTAGAAGAAAGCATTTACACTAGATGGCCATAAGTTCACTCTTTGGTAATAGTTTGTAAAAGAAGTGAAATCACTAGGTGTTCAGAAAAAATTCTGATAATATTTACACTGGATTAATTTATTTGGAGATCATGAACAACATATATATTAACCAAACGTAAAACTATCTGTGGTATAATTTTTGTTGATTCCACACTTGAGTGTAATATGGAAAGTCATTTGTTCAACAAAGAAACTGTAAATACATAAATAAATAAATAAAATCTTTTCAGCAAATTGAAGAATAGGCTCATTTGTAAGTCTTCAAATTGTGAATACTTCTGATTGTGAATTAGCAGAAGAAAGCATTTACATCCAAAATCATTACAATCAGCACTTGGTAAATGTGTAATGCACCGAAGGAAAGGGGAAGATAAAAATAGGAAACTTGCAGATGCTTAACCTGCCTTTCAGATAACATATCTGCTGCCTTAATTAATAGGAAACTTGATGCAGCCAATCCTCTAATTTGAATAGCTAACTTTCCTTAATGAGGTAAGATAGGCACTCCAGGAAATTATTTCCAAATCCATATCAACATGTTCCTTGGTAGTTAGATGAGGTAACAAGTCGAATTTGCTATGTGCACATGTTAATGAATCATCAATTAGTAGGTCATGTTTAATGCTCCAAAATATCCTGTAGTGACAGAATGAAAGTATCCTTTCTTCAACTTGAATTTTGTAGAATTCTACATCGGCATCCATGGAAGCTAAGATCAAAGGGAATGCATATGTATCCTATTTTTAATGGACATTAGCTCCAAATTATTCATTTCACTATTCTTTTACTTACTCCTTTCCTCTCGTCTACCCTGCCTCTACAATGGCGCGAACAGAGTATTATAAAATAATTCAGAATCCATGAACCTTCAAGAGTTACTTATCACATGGATTATATCTTGCAATTTGGCCAATTATATGTTCTCCTCTCTTTGAAACAAGGGACACTTCCAATTTCGTGCACGCTTCAAACAATATGGGTGCGCATGAGTCGGATCGGATAGTTTTGGAGCTAAATCTGAAACCGAACCGATTTAAACCGATTTTCTAAAATCGAAACCGAAGCTAAACTGACCATTCTTAGATGAGATAGAAATAATAGTTTTTAGCAAGAACTGCTAACATGTTACCCGTTTTTAGGGGTAAAACGGTAATTTCATAATTTTAATTAATTTTTAATTAAAATAAATATAATTTTGGCTAATCACATCAGTTGAATCGCTATATTAAAGGTATTCAAATAAACCTAGTGTTTTGTGAGGGCATACATGCAAATATCAATATGGAAGGGTATTCAGGCAAATTTCAATATTTAGGAAGATATTTATGCAAAAATTTAAGATTTTTTTTTTGTCTGTATACCCTCCTAAGCATATAAAATTGCATGAATATTCTCTCAAAAATTTTATTTGCATATATACCTTTACAAACATTTATTTTTGCATACTTACCCATTAAGGGTATTTCAATCATTTTAAATTTAAACTGCTAACAACTTAATGACGTTAGCCGGCATGAGAACATATGCAAAAAAAAAAAAGGACAAAGAAGGATGTACATGTAAAACAAGTATCTGATGATGGTATACATACAAATATCAATATTGGAAAGGTATTAATTTAAATTCTAACATTTAGGAGGGTATGCATGAAAAAAAAATATTTTTTTTAATGGTGAGTACAGAGATTTTCATTCATTCATACTAGAGTGGTACATGAGGCTCTCTAGGAACAAAAATCATATGGGGCGTGTACCATACAATCTAGTATGGTATGCTCTCCTATTTCGGCCACGTCAATATTTACACGAATCTCAAAAAAAATTGAAGAGTCCCAAGTTTATAGAAAATGGTGCCGGGAGGTGGTTCTGGGTATGGTGCCGGTGGATATAAATGGATATAATATTATATTATATGCATTTATATCCACACTAGGAAAATGGCCAAATGATACACACTAGGAAAATAGCCATCCAAGTTTCAATACATACCTTTAAGTATATCGATACACAGTTTCGACAACTTGGTGTTCACCAATACACACCACATGGCTAAGTGATACACACTCATTGGCTTCTTGATGCACACTTTAAGCTTTACTAATACATACTAAGCATCGATCCAATACATACCTTGAGGTATATCGATACATACTTTTTAGATCATGCTATTCAGCAATACATACTGCATGACTAAATAATACACACCATATGGCTAAGTGAGCAATAGCTTAAAGTGTGTATCAAGAAGCCGATGAGTGTGTATTAGTGAACACCAAGTTGTCAAAACTGTGTATCAATATATTTAAAGGTATGTATTGAAACTTGGATGGCCATTTTCCTAGCGTGTATCATTTGGCCATTTTCCTAATATGGATATAAATGCATATTATATTATATTATATTATATACATTTATATCCACCGGCACCATACCCAGAACCACCTCCTGGCACCATTTTCTATAAACTTGGGACTCTTCCGTTTTTGTTTTTTTTGAGATTTGTGTAAAATATTGAGTGGCCGAAATAGGAGCGTGTACCATACGATCTAGTATGGTACGCGCCTCATATGATTTTTGTTCGCTCTCTAGGGCTTGTCCATGCCAAGACTCTAGTCTACATATTTATAGGTACAAATTGACTCTTAGGCCACTACTTATGAATACAAAAGTGGCTTCTTGATTTCTACATGACTCTTAGTTTACTTAAGATGACTCTGACTTTCCAAAATATTAAATACTAGAATTACATGACTCTTAAACTTACTCCTATTAATTGTAATATTCTAGGATTACAAATTAATTTCTAACACCCCATCTTAATTTGTAATTCTCATTATATCTCTCGCTTGCTGAGATTTTTCGATTGTAACTAATTTGGTGAAGACATCGGCCGGTTGTTTATTGGTATTCATAATACACGATCCCTCGTATGTCCTGAAGCAGTGGGTGCCGATCATCACTGTTGTGCTAGCTTTGAACCTACTTGATTACCGTAGCCAAGTCTTCTTCAAGGTAGATACTGTTCGTATCCAGAACCAGCCTCGCGTAGGTGATGCCCTCCCATGCTGCTCTCAGCTATGCTCCAATGATAGACTCGTCGAAGATGCATCGACCTCTGGCTGCGATGAGTCTTGAGTCGTGATCTTTGATCACAAAACCTACTTCTCCTCTACCTTTATCCTCAGAAGTACTGCCATCAAAATTTATCTTAAGAGAGCTAGAAGGTGAGGACTCCAAAAACAAAAACCACCCTAGCCACTGCAAAAGTTGAGTGGGAGTCTTAGTAAAGCCACTGCAGTAGTGCTGGTAACTTTTGCGGCATGAAGTAATACTATTTTTTGGTGCACTTTTGTATTTTTTGTGCATTTTTGTTTAGCCATGTATAATAGGCGTATATTTGATACCTCATTCCTGTGTTCTGGGCCCCGCATAGCGTACTCCCAAACGTTGAGCCGCCGGTGAAAAAAAAAGAAGAAAATAGTGATAATCCCCTCTACGTCAGAGTATCCCTCACATATTGAAGCGCCAGTACGCCCTTAATCGGCCATGAGCAAATGAAGATTCCACTCCACTAATCTATTTTGGTGTCGATGGCCTCTTCTCGCCGTCTCCCGCTAAGGCCTCACCTCTGCCTCTTCTTCTTCCTTCTGACCTCCAATCTCCTCTCCTCATGCGCGTCGCAGAACCCCTCAAAGGAGATTGGGACCTCCCCTCGCGAGCTCTTGGAATCGGCTCGAGAGCCCGAGTTCTTCGACTGGATGACGAGCATCCGCCGGAGGATCCACCAGCACCCGGAGCTTGGCTTCGAGGAGTACAAGACCAGCGACCTTATCCGGTCGGAGCTCGATGCCCTCGGGATTGAATACTCTTGGCCGGTCGCCAAGACCGGAATCGTAGCTTCCGTCGGATCCGGCGCTAGCCCTCTCTTCGCTCTCCGGGCAGACATGGATGCTCTCCCGTTGCAGGTATCTGTTATCTCTTTGATTTCGAAATTCTTTATATTCATGCGGGAATTCGTTATTTGGTTGGGTTTTGAGCTTGAGTGGATGAACAAATGAGGAAAAGTTGTGATTTTGATGCAAAATGAAGTAGTAGAATGAAATTACTGCGGATGAAGAGAACATGAAGTATTTCGATGTATCTATTTGATTTTGGAGCTTTTTATTTTGATGATTATTTGGTTATTTGGTTGAATTTTTTGATCTTATGTGGATGGTGTTTTGATCTTAGAAACACTGAAATTGTGCATATGGTTTCTGTCTTATTTGATTGTGGGTCCTCCCAATTTGTCCCTAAAAGAAACAAAAATGAAGATAATATGCGATTCATAATCTCATATGTGCTTCGAAGAAATGTGAAATTTTCAAATTATTTCTACAACTATCCCTCAACACATGGTTCAGCAATTAGGTCACCCCATTTATCTTTAACTTGAAGTTTCTCATGAGTTAAAAAAATTTCGAATTAAATGTTTTTATCAACTTACTTTCAGATGAACCAAACTTTGTATAAAGAAGCTCTTAATTTTTTTACAACAATACCTTATCTTATTCTGACCTGCACTATACTCCACTTCAATTTTTGGTGCATTAATAACATTGTGTTCTTGCTGCTTTAGTACCATATGAACTCAAGAAAAATTAATAAGATGTAATTAAATAAAGGTAAGGAAAATATTCTAGAATTCACTTAGTTGTACAAAAAATACTGTTTAAAAATCAATCTAGTTTTTCTAGTCAATAATAAATCAACATTAAATCTTAAAATTTGTGATATATATAAATTGGAAACTCTTGGGAGAACTTTTTGATAACTTTCAATCTCAACAAAATTATTTAGAGGCTCATGCTTTGATGGAAGCTTGAAAGACTAGCTACAGCAAAGTACCTACTTTGCTTCTTTAGTGTTTTCTTAAAATTAATTTAACAAGATTATTCAAAAAAACTTGGTAACCTCAATGGAATAAATTTAGTTAGTGAAATATATTAGACCTTTGGACTTCATTCTTAATTAATAATCCTTCTCAATTTAGACCTTACAGGAAGTTTGGATGCTTCCATGAATTATCCCTGGAATTAACCAACAATAGACCATTGAGAGAGGGGTGTAAACAGTGGGGGAGAATGAGCAATCCTGAAAAATGGGGATCCTGCAAATTTCTTTTCAAAAGGGATTCATAATTTCCATTTTTACAGGATTCTCTGATCGGAAGTACCATATGTGGTTTTCTTTTTTTCTGATCAATCGTATATCTCTCAGTTTGGTAAAATTGGTTTTATCCATGGAATAAAATATCTGGGAAGTCAAGCAGACCCTACAAGTCCAAGTAACACCATGACAGCAATGCTACCAGTTTTTTTATAAACACTTGCATGCAGATGGCTAATGAGGGCATGATGATCTACCAGGAGAAGTCTACTTATGGTGCTGTGAATTTTCCATTTTATGGATCTAAACTGTTTTAACTCTTTAAGAGCAGCTGATTGATTAGTCTACTAATTGACAGCTTTTCAAATCCTCTTATAGGTTTCCATGACAAGGGTAGAATATGTTGGTTCAAGCACATATTTCCAAAATATTCCCTATGTACTACTGAGATATAAAATATACAATTTTTTGTCCATTGTAAAAGAATCTCTGATGGCTTGAATACCTTTGATTTCTTAACTAAGTAAACCTTCGTGATGACTTGATTTCATGCATGTTTTTTTGCACAGCAACACTAATGACTGAACGGATTGTTTATTTATACTCTTAGTATTAAACTGGGGTTTTATTTTTTATTTTTTTTATTTTAAGTTTTGTTCAACCTTTTCCTATCACCATTCTTCAAGAGTATACTAGTAACAAGTTTCTAATTACTAAATCTTGACCTTTTGGAAGGAGCTGGTAGACTGGGAGTACAGGAGCAAGCAAAGTGGAAAAATGCATGCCTGTGGTCATGATGCTCATGTGACAATGCTCCTAGGTGCTGCTAGGTTGCTTCAACATCGTAAAAACAAATTGAAGGTACAGTTGTAACTGGTAGTCTCTATAAGTTCCAAAAGTTAGTTCAATATAATAATGCTGTAATCCAGCTTAATACCTCTATGTTGTTTAGAGATTATGTTATAAGGTTTGGCGAGTTTCACTCTTAAGCTTGAATTTAGTTCTGGAATGTTGTAATTGCTTGATGCTTACTTGCTTAGTGGCTGGAAATTTCTACCTAGGGTATGGTACCCACTGTCTTTTCGAAATCTTCCCAAAATCTTGAAACTATGCTTGCTTCCTAAGCGCTTCCTTAGTATGTTGTTTTTAAAATATTTGTTTCGCTGCACCTGTGCTGACCCCCGCTTCTGCACCTGCACTGACCCCCGCTTCTGCACCGACTTCTGATTCTGGCAACTAAGATTTGATGGCATGCAGGGCTTGCATTTTTTTTTGTTCACATTCTCATCTTGTTGTTATTTAGCTAGTTATTATTTATGTTGTTTCCTTTTTCCCCCCTTTTTAAGGGAACTGTGAAGCTTGTTTTCCAACCAGCCGAAGAGGGTCATGCTGGTGCTTATCACATGTTGCAAGAGGGTGCTTTGGAGGATGTGCAGGCCATCTTTGGTATCCATGTTGAGCCTAGTCTTTCAACTGGAGCCATTGCGTCAAGACCTGGACCTCTGCTTGCAGCATCTGGTCGTTTTACAGCAACAATTAAAGGAAAAGGTGGGCATGCAGCTTTCCCGCACAAAACTATAGATCCAGTTCTTCCTACATCCTTTGCAATCCTCAGCCTTCAACAACTCGTATCTCGAGAGTCAGATCCTCTTGAAAGTAGAGTAAGCCCTCTTTCTTTTGAGCTAATTATATTGGATCTCTTTTCTGTTGAATGAGGAATATCCTTTTTTTTTCACATGTAACTGTTAATGGCTCATTGTATTTGGTGATTTTATGGTATGCAGCATTTAGAAGTCCGTTAGTGTTGTGGAAATCTTTATGCAATAGTGCACTGCATTCCTATGATGAGTAGAGAGCTATCATTACCCAGGCATTTACAACCTTTTCTTTGCACATTCCATTATCATATAAGAGAAAACCACCCAAGTGTTGCTCATACTCCTTTGAGCAATTGAACTTATCTTATCAAGGTTTGCCATCTCGGTACCGGACCCCGTATCAGTACCATCCTATTATAGTGTCAATAGGCAGTATGATACGAGATGGTGAGGCATACCGAGTATTGGTACAGTATGAGACTGTATACCGATTCAGTACTAGTATAGTACAGTACGCCCAGTACGGCAAACCTTGTATCAAACCATTGTATAATTGTCAACAATCAAAATTTATTCTGCTCTTGGTCACAAGGATCTTAAAATAGTTGAGGCACAACTTTGAACACTTGTTATGATTTATTTTTATGGTACTCACACTTTAACATGAATCTTTTTGGTTGAATACATAGGGAATACACATTACTAAGAAAAGCTATAGTAATTGTACATAAATTGGGAAATGCTAGAACCATTGTAATTCTTTACTGACATCAACCTCACTGAGATACCTTGCCCTGACATTTGCAGCCTTTTCTTTGTGCATTCCATTACCTTTGATCATATAATAGACAACCACCCAAGTGTTGCTGATACTCCTTTGAGTAGTTTAGCTTATCTTACCATTGCATAATTGTAAACAATCAAAGTTTACTATGCTCTTGGTTGTAAGGATCTTAAATAGTTATGAGGCACTTGTACCAAAAAAAAACAAAAAATGGTTATGATGCACAACTGTGCACACTTATTATGGATTTATTTCTGTGGTACTCAAAGTTTAACATGAATCTTATAGGTTGATACTCAGGAAAGACACATTACCAAGAAAGGCTAAAGTAGCTGTACATAAATTGGGAAATGCTGGAAACCTTGAAATTCTTTATAGACATCAAGCTCACTGAGATTTCAGCTATCAGTGCGATGCTTTCCTTGCAGGGTCTGCAAATGCAAATAAAAGTATACTTGATCATACCATATTCCAGCCAACTGAGAATTAAAATATTTTGTTACATGACAAGCCAGAGAACATTGAAGGGATAAGATTTTTAATAATATTCTCTTGATGATGTCAATATGCTGTTCTGTCATACATGTCAAAATTATGATTAATGAAATACATCTAGTAACATTTTCTTTATCTTCATGTTGATCTTCCTTTTGCTTGCATAATGGAAGATCAAGTAAAAAAGCCTGTCTTCTTAGATACTTTGTATGAAATTGCATAGTGCGTAGGATGCCTTTGAGGTCTATAGGAAGTGTAACAAATTTTCATTTGAAGCACAATGAATTCATTATTCTGTAGCATCTACTTTCAGGATTATAATTAGGAAAAACTTTTTATTTACTAAATTTTATTTTATAAGCATGGCCTAACTTACAACATCCTAGTATGCCATAACCATATCTGTTTAGCTTGGTTTGATTATTTTTTGTTATGGCTACCTTTGTGTTATTGCAAGTTTTTTCAATATTGTCCATCCATGCTACTTTAAGTCTACCCCTTCTCTTTCTAAATCCTTCATCATAGCTTCCATTCTCTCTCCTTTCTAAGGCCTCCTATGATTTTAGTTATACATGTCCATTCTATGTAAATTAGTTCCTCCATTACCTAATCCTCAATTGATATAATTTCTCTGTCTCCTTAAATATTTATATGTTCTTCACTCTATTCTTCCCTTCTTTACCATATTCCATTTTAGCATAGCAATTCTAGTGCATTCATCTTATGTTATTGTACCATCACTATTAGCGAACATTATTAGCCGTTCAACTTTTGTGGTCAAAGTAACAGCAACAATGAATTCATCGGACTCCAAGAAAAGCTATGTCATCTTCAAGATGGAGAGAGGTAGCATGATTGAGAGATGCCAGGTTTTAGAGAGGCAAACATTGCAAATGCCTATCCATGCCTTTTAGTGGTTGGATAGGGTTCTAGAGAATTGCCTTCCCCTTCTGGTTTCGGTTAGCAGTCTTCAAGGTCCTCAATGTGAAAGGTCTGTCTGCAAGTGGCAGACAATTTGGCCATAAGCAAAATCATGATTCCCATTAAAGGAAGCGGATGGATGAACCAAAGGTTCTAGAGTTAAGAAAGGCCCACCTAACCAGAGGCTCCTCTATGGTGACGTTTGCACCATCGTACCATAGGGGAGGCTAATTCCTGGCCGCACTTCGATGTTAGCACCCCAATGAGAAGCATGGTCAGGATCAAGATGATACTCCATGGCTATACTTAATATCATTCAAGGGATCTGCTGACACCACCAAGATCTCTTATGGAGATATGGTGCAACATGCCAAGCCACATGCTATAGATTTTCTAGCCCTTGTGATCAGAACAGGGTAGAGAGCATTCTCACTTATTTAAGCTTCCTTGGAGCAAGTGAACTAGTGCAAAACACGTTGTTTTGGATGTGGTGAGATTCGTGATAAAAAACTCTAGTCCCAGAACTTTGTTAGGTGCCTTCATTGTGGTTTCCTTGGCCATAGCTGGTTTAGGTGCAAGTTAACCCTGGAAATGCCTAACTAGGACACTCTTGCCCAATTGGAGCGAAGCATTGCCCACATTATCCCTGTCGAGGGGATAAGGGACTGCTATTATTTTCCGGAGAACAAGGCCATCATCTTGGTTATATGATCAAGATTAAAGGAGGTGGAATTCACCAGACTCCTGAACTAGGAGTGAGAGGGAAAATGGAATAGGAACACTAAGGAGCTGGTATATGGATCCATACTAGTCTAGTTCCCCGATCAAAGGCTTATCTTCAAGATGATGGAGAGGGGCCCCAACAACCTTCCCCCCATCTTCAAGTTTCCCACTTGGGTGGAGGAGATATTGGGGTATCTTATTTGCACCAGCACTGAGCCAAGCTCATTCTTAAGGGAGTCTTGCTCAACTACTGGAATTATGAATCCATCTCAACCTTTGTCTGCAATTTCATTTTTCTGGCAAATACAGACAAGGGATGTGAGACATGGAAGGAACTAAATAGCTATAGCATTATCTCCTCTTGTTGCTTACTAGCCATTTTCCCTAGGGTCGTGGACCTAGTCATGAGGACTTTAGATACACGGTGATGTTGACCATTTGCAATGTCTTCTAGCTGGGGGATGGATTAGCCGCCTTCACCCCTCATTAGAGGATGATCATGACCTTTGAAATTGGAGTTGGACATTGGCTCCGATCTTTGGACGAAACCTCACCCAATGGAGGTGATCGGCTCTAGCAACAACCTAGGAGGTAACAAAGGCAAGCAACCGATATTGAATGGCGGTGTACACCAGTGCAGCTCTCTTTGTCCAATGAAGTAGGAACCTGAAAAGCAACACTCTTCGACAAGGAACTACAACCAAGGAAGATGTTAGTGGTCTAGAAGCTAGAGTCGAGTTGGGCCCAATTTGGTTTCTTGACTTAATAGGGTTAGATCGAACCAAAAATCGCTCTGTGCTTAAGGGTGTGATGATCACTGCCCTACCAAGGCCTCCCACTTCTATTGTTTGAACCTTGGTCCCAACTCCAATGATAAATGGATAGGACTGTGATGAGCTGTTGATTAAAACAGACAAGGCCTCATCAACAATTGATTTGAAAGGGTTCCCGCCCTCAAGGGATCCCATGGTGCAGTTGAGCCAAGCTTGTCATATTTTAGCCTAAGAAGAGGGGCATGAATGACCATTACCATCATAAGAGATAGAGGACAGTATGGACTAGTTGACTTAGGCAAGAGTTGGATTGTCCTATCCAAGGTTTTAGAAAGTAAGGAATACCAACCTCTGGTAGGTTACAAATGCATGGCTGCTGGACAAGATTGGTGCTGAGTGTGTCTCGGCTTTGTAGTTTCGCCAAAAATTGTACAAAGACATGGGCCCTCTAGGAAGCATCTAAAGTGCCCATTCTCTAGAGAATGGATCAAGATTCATCTTAGTTTGCATTTGGACTATGGAAGCCCTGACGGAGGAAGATATCATCAACATTAGATGTAAGTGTAAGGTGACCTCACTAATTCAGCAGCCCAAGTGAATATCCATGGAGGTCCGTATGGATTGGAGCCTTAGATTGCCTAATGATTGATCAGGCTACCTCCCCATTTTGGAGCCCTACCCTTGAGGTGGGACGTTTTGCCAGGCCATAGGAGTGGCTAAAAAGGTCTTTATGCTGGTTTTTTGTTTGACTTGTTTGGGAGTTAGTCTTGTTTATTTTGCTATTTTTTGAGAGTTTGATGGCGGGACATTTGTGTTGGCTTTGCTAGTGTCGTGTCTTAGATCTTTATGTTGTGGAGAGGGTCAACCTTGTAATGGGCTTTGTCTTCACTTAGTAGGAGTAATTGCTTTGGCATGTGTTTCTTATATTTGTCTACCTAGAGAGTTGTTAGAAGTATGCCCTAGAATCCAATGTGGCTGACGCATATTTGTAATCTGGGACATAAATTTGTAATTTGACTCTTATTGATTAATAAGATTGGGCAATTTGTTATTCATTCATATTTCTATGTATCCATGAATCGTCCAAAAAATTAATAAGATGATGACATATATTCTCAAGGAGTTGAGAATTTGATGCATGTGTTATTAGGAATTAATTTCTAAATACTCTTGATCGATGGATCCATCACGAGGACGGTGATCGATCTGCTGAGATTGGTACACAAATCACTTAGTCAAATGGATGAGTCTCAAGTCCACAGTATAAAGACACTGGAGTGATTGTGCAAGTACTTGTTAGAGAACAAGTGTACCAAGCGTGACCAAAAAAAGTAGTCACATGGATGTCATCCACTCGTCAACGACTACTTATGCTGCAGTTGTATAAATGGTCCTTTGACCTGCGATGCCTTAGCTATTCACTATGAGGTTACTGTAGTTTGACGAGCATGCGAACTTGGGCCCTAGCCATTTGGGTTCTTGTGGTACGGATTGGCTGCAGTAGATTTATTTTGGAATAGAGTTGCATCTAAATGGGATCTATCGATCTTGATGGATTAGGAGTTATCCTATGTGATTTATAAGACTAAATTCGATAAATTTCTGGTCAGATATTTTGAAAAAAGAGTTTTCCATATCTCGAATTGGAAGTCGAATAAATTTGACATATGACGGATGATGGGGTTTGACGAGTTATCCATAACCTCTGTCCTATCGGAATTCATGATAGAGGGACTGTAACATATGCTAACTGCACCTAGAGATTCAGACATTCTATTCTACTGAGTTGCCACCACATACCACTAGGTGTCACTAGTGGATTGTGAGACTCGAAGGCATTCACTTGGTAATTAGTGAACCCTAAGAGTTGAACTGAAATTGTTTCAGTCCACTGAAAGAAGTTTCGGTAATATTGAGATGGAGATCTCAATATGTTTCACTACCATATAGAATAGAACCTACAGGATCACACACATAGAGGATTTGATTAGTCAGACTATCATAATTGTAATTTAGAATCACAATTGATGCCAATTATCAATATGATTGGTGATTAAATTTACCCACTAAGTGTTAGTGAGTTAATGGAAGAAAAATTAAATGGAATTGATTGCAATTGGATTGCAATTGGGCTGATTTGATGAACCAAAACAATTTGGGTTTGACCCAAATTGGATTGGGTTAACTCTGATTAGATTAGGATATATGCCTTAAATTGTGTTCACACTATGCGGATTTTAAAGTCCACATGGCATCGTAGGATGAAAATGCATTAAGTCGTGTTTACACCATGCGGACTCTAAAGGCCCCATAGCGTTGTAGGATGCATGGCACCCCATCTAATTATCCTAATGTGATTAGGAGTTAGCCTAATTAAGGGACAAGTCCTAATGTGATTAGGACTCAACCATGGCACCATGAAAAAGGTCCAAGCCCAATGTGATTAGGCTCAGATCTCTAGATCCAAGGACACATGTCATGCATTGATTTGAGGCGCCACCTAAGTGGATTCTAATCCACATGATCATGGCGCCATGGACACTTGGCATTGATCCAAGGGTGGGTGGTTATGAAGAGTTTATCTCTTGTCATGATAAGCCTTGGAAAAACCTTAGGCCATCAATTATAAAAGGGGCATTGGAGGCGTGTGAGAGTATGAATTGGAGTCTCCTTCTCCACGCCTCCTCTCTCTTCCTCTCCTCTTCTCCCACGGCAGCAAGGAGGCATTTTTCTTCCTCTTTCAAGGTGCCATTGCAAGCGTGAGAAGAGAACCCTAAAGAGAAGCCCACGCGCCAAGGAAAGAAGGGTTCTTTCCTTCCCACGCCCAAGCCCTCTCCTTCCTCCTCCATGGCAGCAAGAGGCCCTCTTCATCCTCTTCTTCCACGGCAGCAAGGCAAGGAAGATTCACGGTGCAAGCTTCCTCCTTTCTTCTCCTCTATCGCGAGCAAAGTTGAAGAAGAAAGAGTTCTTCTTCAAGAAGGTATGTTGCTGATTTTTTTTAATCATTATTGATAGTCATGAGAGATCTCTGCATGGAGCTAGCACTCCGATGAGATCTGATCTCAGATAGTTAAGTCCTCATATGGATACCTGTAGAGGCTGGACACTTGTGCGGCTCCAACAGGAACCTCCAAAAATCATCAGGCTGCGGTGTTTATCCACCCACACAAAGTTTGAAGATGGGATCTTTGAATCTTTGTTTCTGATTTTTGTTTCAGTTTTTATGATATTTAATCAACCTCTTTCAAATCCTAATCTCTCCTCTCTCATGAGTTCAAAGGTCTTCTGGATTTGGATCCAGAAATTTTTTTGAACTCTACGATCCGTGGCGCGTTCATATGATGAACGACGTCCTGTGCGATATTCCACTGCGATCGTCGCATCGCGCGGGGCGTATCTCAACAAGAGTTCTAGTGGTATGTTTTTCTTTCCTTTCTCTATAGCATTGAAGATGACTAACTCTGTTTTCCCTGTGGGGCATCTGAATGTAGCCTCGAAATAGCCTTAAGTGCTGAGTCTTCCCGCTCCCATAGATGAGCTATCTATCATGGAACATTAGGGATCTAGGGAGCACCACCACCAAGTTACCATTCAGGATTCCAGCTGCTCGATCATTGGCCTCCAAGACACTAAAGTGTTGAACCTATCCCCATGGTTCTTTAAAATTCCTTGGCTCAAAGAATGGTGGATGAATGGACCAAATTGCCGGCTTTTGGAGCATCAGGAGATATCCTTCTGGGTTGGGATTTTGCTGTGCTAATGGCCTCAAGCACCACCATCGGTTGTTTCTCCATCATGGTCACCCTAGCTCGCCACCTTGACAACTCCGCTTCGGCTTTTATTGTAGTGGTTGGACCGTTAATAGAGACTTGAAGGAGGCTTTATGGGATGAACTCAGATATGTGAGGAATCCTTTTGCAATCCCCTGGATTATCACTGACAACTTCAATGCCACCCTTTATGGATCTAACCAGAATAACAATCATAACTGTCGAGTAGACTAGGAACAATTTAGTAAGTTAGTGCAGGATCTTGAGCTCATGGACATATCTCTAGTCAGTGGATCTTTCCCATGGTCTAGCAAGTAGGAAGGTGTAGTACTTACAAGACCGGACAGATTTGTGGTTTCGACAGACTTTGAATCTGAATTCCGGCTCTGTAGCCAAGATGTTCTCCTAAATATAGCCTCCAACTATGCTTATATCAGGCTCACTGGAATATTAGCTCAAGCTTTACTAGGCTACCATCAACAATGCAAATTTGAATCCATATGCTTTCACAACCTAGACTTCCTGAAAGTGATCTTGACCTTATGATGCTGGTGTCTGGATGAGGACCCTATCAGAAGGTTTGCTAATAAATTGTAACGATTTTGATTTCTAAGGATTAGCATTGGTAAAAAGGGGGAAATTTGAAAGAGCAAAAGAGGTGTTGGGCCGCAGAGATTCATAAATTGGATGTCCTGGAGGAATCCGGGCCAATCACAGAGGAACAGAGACTGGCTAGGGAAAGAGCTCAGATTGCACTCCATCAATTCACCAAGGCAGAATTGTCTTATCGATGGCAAAGATCTTAGGTGCGGTAGCTTAAGAAGAGGGAATGTAACATGGCATCCATTAAACATTGTACGAACCTTGTAACCCTAGATCGTGTGGTGAATTGTCATTTGAGATTCAGAATTACAAAGGACTTTCCACTCCCATTACAAGAATATCTTTGGATTTGGCTTTGGCTACACCTGGAAGCTCAGCCATTTGGGAGGAGCTTTATCCCCAACCACTGTCTTCAAAATCTCGACCAGTCCTTTGAAGTTGCAGAGGTCTGGAAGGCTATATTCAAACTAGGAGACAAAGCGCCAGGCCCGACGGGTTCCCTTTCTTATTCTATGGAACTTTTGGTCAGTAATTGAGAAGGACATGATCTGATGCAAGCTATCAGTAGATCCCTCAGGGCTTTAGTGCTTCAATTCAACTTGGATAGTCTTGATACAAAGGAGGGATCGACTAGGGAGGGCGACCATCATCCAGTCAGTCTACTTACTAGAGTGCATAAATCTTCACCTAAATCCTTACAAATAGGATGGCCTTGGTCATTAACTAGATAGTCGATGCCTTGACTACTATTCTGGCCAGAGCTGAAGAAAGAGAGCTGATTGTAGGTCTGGGACCAAGTGCTTTGTCCTCTTCTATTCGCTACCTTCACTATGCACGGACACTATTCTGTTCCATCGGATGAGCTCAGACTAGATCATTGCATTGAACTTGATATTGGTAGCTTTTTATCTCTGCTCTCCTCTTCAAATCAACTTCAACAAATCCAAGGTGGTGCGCACGATATTAGTAGTGAATGTGTGATGCAGCTTGCTGAAATTCTTGGATGCAGGATTGCCAGCTTCACTCTCCAATACCTTTGGCTCCCTTTAGGCTTTTGCAGTCTTACTAAAAGCCACTGGCTTCCCCTGATTCATAAGGTGCGGTAGGGGCTTTCAGGGTAGAAGGTCAAATTGCTGTCAGCTGGTGGCAGGTTAACCCCCAGTGTACTGGATAAGCATCTACTGGCTGCCTTAGTGTGTGGTGGACAAGCTTGAACCACACAAAGCATCATTCTTTTGGAAGTGGCCTGACCTTGGGCGTGGGATACACTGTATCAACTGGCGGGGAGTACGCAAGAGCCAAGCAGAAGGTTTAGGGGTCCTAGATGTGAAGAACTTTAATAAAGCACTATTATTCAAATGGTGGTGGAAAACAGTAAGCCTAGGGAGAGGCCTTTATAAAGGCTTAATACTGGTCGTATTCACCCCGATCAATTACCTAGGAACTTTCTTACCATGCATCGAACACATGGATCGTAGATGTGAAGCAGTCTTGAATGTGTGAAAGATTTACTTGTTGTGGGCTTTTTTTAGTGGTTGCCATACAGAGAGAAGTTCGCGATAAGGCTTTTCAGGTTGCAGAATTGCCCTTAGTTCTGGGTAATGGAAAGGTTGTCTGTTTTTTGACTGACAGCTGAGTCTCAGAGATCAGCTTGCAGAGTCTTCTCACTCTATTAGCAGCAGCCTCTGTGGATATGAATGAACCTGTTAGCAATTACTAGGATGGACAATGTTGGCATCTACATCTGCAACAACCGGTCATGGATGACATGGTGGCTGAGATCTGATTGTTATACCAGCTACTCTGGGATAGACAGGTCTTAAACTGGGACCATCGTGCAATTTGGAAACACGAAGGTAAAGGTGCCTTCTTGATCAACTCCACTTATGGAAACATCAGCATGGGAGGGCCAAGTTTTGCTCCGGCTAAGTGTCTCTGGAATGCTCGAGTATGATTGAAGGTCAGATTGTTCACTTGGGCCCTTACCCATAATCAGGTCCCAATGAAGGACAACCTTGTGGCAAGGAACTGCCAATTGGACTTGATGTGTGCGCTTTGTGGAGAACAGGAGACAGTGAACCACATGTTCTTCCAATGTCATATTGTTACATGTAGTTGGAGCCATTTACTTCGAGGGATGCATGCGAGAAATATAGCACTAGACAGAGAAATGTGCTCCATGGAGAACAGGAGACGGTGAACCACATGTTCTTCCAATGCCATATTGTTACAGGTAGTTGGAGTCATTTACTTTGAGGGATGCATGCGAGAAATAAAGCACTAGACTGAAACGTTCTGGGTGAGATGGAGGACGAAAATTTTGCTGCCACACATCAGCTGGTCTGGGGCTTAATTGCTTCAGCGGTGGTCTGGATATTTGCAAACTCAGAATCACTTTATATTCTGAAATGAACCAGTAGTGCAGGCAAGCTATGAATGTTGACATATACCACTGTGTCTGACTAGTTCTCCATGTTCAAGGATGATGAGAAGGTTAGGGCAGTTCACGTGCTATAGCAGACCCGCCTCCTTCCCATGCCGGCTCAACCAATCTCCTCCTCCCCTTTGGCCAGCTTAACAATTTTGCCCATTTATGGATTTTTTCTTCTGTATCTCCTGTAGTTTCTTTCCTAGTCTTAGCTCCTGTCATTGGCCATGTCTTGGCCACTGAGTGGGTAAGTATTGTACCTCTTTCATTTTTTTAATGAAGGTTTTGATCATAATTTGCTGTGTAGGTATCAGGAATTGGATCGGTTGTCCAGCGATATGGGTTGGTACGAGCTTGCGCCGTGCCGTGCTAGGCCTGTACCAACACAGTAGAGGAGGTGGGGGAGAGGGCGAACGGGAGAGAGAAAATGAGAGAGAGAAGGGGAAGAGGGAGAGAGGTTGGCAGAGGGCGGCGGAGGCTGGCAGAGGGCCGTCGGAGGCCTGCTCCTGGGCAGCAAGCGGAAGCCGTGGCCTTTTTCCTGTTTTGTTCGAAATAGGGGATCAGCCGCTAAAAAATTTCACTATTTTTAAGTGAGGTCAACAAATCGCTTGCGGACTTCACTTAAAAATTGCAAAATCAGCCGGCCTCCGACAGCCCTCCAACGGCCTCCGCCACCCTTCGCCGGCCTCCCTCCCTCTCTCCCTTCCTCCCTTCCCCGCTCGCTCTCTATTTTTCTCTCTTTCCTTCTCTTTCTCCCCCTCCAACAACAGGTTTCATTTCTGTTGCTAGAACTGTCCTGGTCTGCCGCTATGACAGCTCGATACGACCGGAACTGTCCAGTTCAGGATGGTTCCGCCGACCCTGCTTTTGATTGCCTTCTAACGGTTGTCCAATCTTTTTTTCCTAAAAAAGAAGAATTTATTGCTATTTATGAAATTTCCCCTTAAGTTGCCAACATATACCTTGGTTAAGTAACAACCTGGAAGAACCTGTTCACTTCATTGATTCATCGCTACTTCTATTTACATATACTTTTTTCCCCATTCTTCTGCATAATAAATTGTAGATGATGAAATCAATCATTCCGTAGCATCTCTTGTTCAGCAATTTTTCTGAGTCTTCAACTTCATTGAAATTATATTGCATATAATTGATTTTGATTATCTTGATTTTGGCCCTTATTTTTTATATTATTTTTCTTCTGATTTTATTTCAGCACATTACCTTGCCCTTTTTCTTATTAATCAACGGTTTCTCACTGTGATAGGCATAGACCATGGAGCATTCTCCTAAACATTTTCAGTACATCTATGACGTGTAAATGGATATTTGGTTTAGTCCCATTATGAATAGAAACACACTTGTGACACACAATTACTACAAATGCTGGTTGCTCATGCTTGTCGTTACTCACCATATCTTAGTATTATGTATTTTCTTTTCTAGAGAGCCAGATTGAATCCACTTAATAAAGTTTTTTTGCAATTTATCATATCACTCCATTTCCTTCACATTGCAGGTTGTTTCAGTTGGGTTCATAAGAGCTGGCGAAGCACCCAACGTTATCCCAGATTCCGTAACTTTTGGCGGCACTTTTCGAAGCATGAAAACAAAAGGCTTCACTTACCTCTCAGAAAGGATTAAAGAGGTACGACATGTACCTTATTCCAAGCACAGTTCTTGAGCTTCCCAATCCTACACTAAAATTTAAAACAACTTCTTGAGTTGCAGTACCTGCATTTATTATGAATTATAAACATGGATTATTTTCGTGCCATCCATCAGATTCTTTTTTTTTTGTGACATTTGGAGATGAAACCCTTGAATAATTCAGTTAAAAGTTCAGTTGCTGATCTGCTTACACTTTGCTTAACAGGTTATAGAGACACAGGCTGCTGTCCACCGTTGCACTGCTATGGTAGAATTCATGGAGAACACACGCATACCATATCCTGCAACTGTCAATGATGAAGGGATGTATGTCCATGCAAAGAGGGTGGGGGAGGATCTGGTCAGTGAAGCCAACGTCCGCCATTGCCCACCAACTATGGGAGCGGAGGACTTTAGCTTCTATTCACAAAGGATGCCTAGTGCTTTCTTCTGGCTTGGAATCAAAAACGAAACTCTGGGATCAACCTACCCATTGCACTCTCCTTACTTTTTCTTTGATGAGCAGGCACTACCAATTGGAGCTGCCCTGCATGCTGCTGTTGCCATGGCTTACTTGGATAATCGTTCAACAGAAGTTTAAACTGTAATGAAAATTCAGATATACTTTCCATTCAGAATTCAATAGCTTGTAGATATTAAAATTTGCTAATAGATGTTGTTACTAGTATCATGTGGTCATGGACTTAAATCAGTTGTTAGGTTTGGGCATAATTCCTTTGTGCTCATTATCTTCTGTGCTGCAACTGGAACTTTACAAAAATTGTGATTCTTGCTACTATGATACTCCGTCCATGATTCTTGGTGAGTTCCGATTAGATTGTTTGCTGCTCCCCATTATAATAATAATTCTGTACAGGTATCTGATTTTTCCATTCCAATTGCTTAGCTTCTAATTTCCATAAGGAATTACTATAGTGTTTGTGATCTCTAATTAATTGGAAAATGTCGCGATACAATTTAAGAATCAAGATATGGTTCTGCATATTCTCTGTTTTATTTTGGAAATTATTAGCTTGGCATGGAAAGAACATGCATATTGGGTTTGTAGGTGGGAGAAGTCGTGTCCAGGAGACAGTTGCTAACCCTCTGAATCAAAATCAGCTGCCCTTGTGTCCTCTCTGTTCCCTAATACGAGTTCTTTGTTATTTGACCAAGTCCAGCATGTATTTCTGTCAATTACTGGGGGCATTAGTTAACCTTCAGGCCTTACGTAGGTGAAGAAAGGTGTGGGTCACCATGACCTAAAACACACCCTTGCTGCATATTCTACAAACTGAAGCTATTATGTTTTCTTTGTAGTTTTTCCCCCTTTTTTCACTTCTTTTCTTTTTTTTTTTCTGGAAAAATGGGAGGGTTGGGATACCCAGCTTGATTTCATTCCCTCGATTTTGTTAAGAAATTAAAATCAAAGAGGATGTGGAAGGAGCAAAGAGAAAGAAGAATGGTAATAAGATTGAAGGGGTCAGAGAAGCTGATTTGCAAAAGTTCGGCCCCCTACATTTTCA
>JAOXJJ010000482.1:2737432-2751955 GCA_025769935.1 Phoenix roebelenii
GATATTATCCTAAAAAAAAATGTCGATCAATCACAAGTCCAATATCTTTTGGAAATATGTGGGGACATAGAAGTTATGATTAAGTGGGGCGTTGGATTGGAGGGAATAAGAGGGAGGGGCGTACACCCCTCCTTTGCTTACGTGAAGAGGAAAGGAGGGTCGTACGCCCCTCCTCTCTTTGAAATAAAAGGAATAAGCATTAGTTCCTAAAATTTAGGAGCTCATCCCTATCCACTAGATGTTCAAAAAGATGAGGGGTACGACCCCTCCTCTTATGTGTTCTCCCTTGGCTATCACGACAGCAAAGCCCCCTTTCTTCCTTCTTTAAACGGAAAAAGAAAGAGGGAAAGAAAAGCTTGTGGCATGGCCTCCTTCCTCCCTTTTCTTTGGTTCCAATGCAAAAGAAAAACAAAAGGCTGCAAAGGGTTTTTGTTCTTCTTTATTGAACCATCCTTCTTCTTCCTCCTCCCTTAGACATTCAAGAGTTGATTCAAAGAGAGGTTATCAGCCGTCAAAAGTATTCTCTGCAAGGGAGCTAGCACCTCGGAGAGATTCGAGAGCTTTGATCGGTCCTCGGTCTCGTGTGGATACCTGTAGAGGCCGGACGCGTGTGCGGCTTTGAGCGAATCTTCCAACAAATCCACGATCATCAGATTTGCGGTGATCATCTATCCGCACAAGATGAAGATCTGATCTTCTTAATTTTGTAAAAAAAATTTAATCCTAATTCATCTATAAACATCGGTTTTAAAAAAAGTTCATCCGATGAACGGGATCTCGCATATGCCTTTCCGCTGCGTTCTAATTTTTCTGCGGCGTGCGAGGGATCCCAGCACTCACAACTTGTAATGTTGATGAGAAAGAGCAAATCATATCCGCGCACTATTCAGGAAAAAAAATCTCAATAAAATTAAAAAATTAAGTTGGCGGATGATACCTCTCTCTCTCTCTCTTTGATCCGATACAGAGATGTTTCTCTTTAGTTAGTACACTTCACCACTAAAATAATTTTATTGTGAGATAGAATAAGATCATAGAATACTATCTTAATTTCATTTGACTTCTTTCTCTGCATTATATCCTTTGTGAATGAGATGCATAAAAACAAAGTGCTTATTAGAGCTGCCAAATAAATATTTTCAGATGCAAGTCGCTCCCTTAGAAAATAATCCCATCATGATCCCAAATAAATATAGACATGCTCCTAGATAAACATCCTATATTATTTTCAATCCCCTTGAACATTTGCAGAGCACCAGTTCGGTGGAGTTGGCAAGAGGAGAAAAATAGCAAAAAAAAGAAATAAATTAGTGGAAGTGTAGATCGCAGCCATTCATGCAGTTCAACCCAAATATAATGAGAATCAAACATAAATACTGAAAAACCAGGGTGTTAACCAAAGGAGGGATCACACATAAAACCAGAAATGGTGACATATCATGCAAGAACTAATTAAAGATTTTCTCTTCTCCTATTCCCGATCGGTTGAATGCAATGATGCTGCGAACCTGATGCAAACCTTTGTTAATAATTTAGAAGATTCAGAAATCATCAGAAGCGGACGCTCATTAGAGACAAGGATATCTTGACCCTCTCCCATACATATGCGAAGTCATCTCTATGCAGGCACCTAACCGGACATATTCATTAATTGCTCAAGTGAGATGGCTTTGGATCATCCTTCTGCACATGGTTAATGTCCTCCATCACACAGTTAGTACCTACATGCAATTGGTTTCTTTTTACATTTCATTTCATATGAGCCCAGAAATAGAAATTCAGCTAAGTTTATGACGCTAACTATTTTACAATAACGAGAACATATAAAGAAGTGTCAAGTGCATTAATATATGTCCTTAAATCATAATAAATGATTGGAAACGCAAGCGGCAAACTTTTGCCAGAGGTGGGTGGAGGGAGGTAGGTGGCCGCTTGATGTAATCTACGTGGAAGAAGCCTCGACCCTCGTCTCTCTCATCTCTACTCCTTCCAGGCTTCCACCAAGAGACCCGCGATGGGAAGCGCCGGCGTCCTCTCTTCAGTCGCAAGAAGGTAAAGGCATGGCGCAACTTGACCAATGCTTGTTCTTAAAATCATCAAAGAAACCTATCATGCATTAAGCCGAGCTTTTATATACGGAATGCTCGCAGGCTCGAAGGCAAGGTGGCACTCATCACCGGAGGCGCAAGTGGCATCGGCAAAGCCACCACCAAACTCTTTGCCCGCTACGGTGCCAGGGTGGTGATTGCCGACGTCCAAGATGACAAGGGCCATGAGCTCTGCCGCGACCTCGGCCCCAACGTCGTCTCCTACGTCCACTGCGATGTCACCGACGAATCTCATGTCCGAGAAGCGGTCGACTCCGCCATGTCCTGGGGTTGCTGCTTGCCTGGCTACATGGATGGCGATCTCTGGTTCAATAAGGTCATCCGCTAGTCTGCTTTCTGTTTTGAGTTCAGTATGTTTGCTCCGTAGAGTGCGATCATCTAAATAATGTTGGATTTTAAAGATACCATGCAGACGATTAAAACACAAAAAAAACCATAGATCAACCCATAAAAATCGAAGCACATCTTACCAACACTAAGCAGCTATTGATGATCGCTGCTACCATGGATATGCCAAAACATAAATAGGACTGTGCCTATGCTAGCATCTCTTTAATCCCATATTAGATCGATCTTACACATATTTATACAGAGCCAACAAGTCTAAATAACTCCATCTTAGTTTTTTTTGGATGAGATCCCGCATCTGGGAGCTTTGGAAGGAGCGTGATGCTTGAATCCTCAACAATGAGTCCAATTAATGATCATGCTAAGATCATTAAGCACATTGCGAACTTCCAACATCAAACCTCACAGCTCCAAGCAAAAAGTCATCGAGATTTGCTGCTGTTAGACCTATGATAGTTTCCTAAAACATCTTAGCATCTTTGCGTGTTCCATTTGTCACTCTCTTATCTCGTTGAAATCTCCGTCTCCTCTCCAGCTCTGTGTATGCATTCTCTTTCATCCTCTCAATAAATCCCGGTGGGCCTGAAGCCATCCTATTTCCCAGGACAGGAGACGGCAGTGTAAATTGCCTGGAAGCAGTTAGGAGCCATCATTGAAGCAAGGTTTAGATGATCCATGCAACCTGTTTTATCACTCAGATATAATCGCATATCCATGGATGCAAGCAGCAGCAATTATTGGTTTTAATTTGAAGGTATGACAACGATTCCCCTGCACAACAAAGCAAAGCACTAAACCATTTATCCCCGCTTATGGATTGTCTTCCGCGAATATTCCAAAAACCCTTCATTTAACAGAATCTATTCATGAATTTGTTGAATGGCTGGTTCATATCTTACCCCCGGTAAAAGAGTGGAAAATAAGGATGATTTCTTAGCTTCATTTTCAGTATTGCAATTCACCAGTAAGTTCTCTAAATGCAAATGCTGGCAGAAACCAAGATCCAAAGCCAAAAGCATCTGAGCAGTCTTTTCTTCCCATGACAGTATAATTTTCTGTTGGCAACTTAGCAACTTATAAAGAATTTTCTGTCGATCATGTAAACTGCAAATCTCCATCAGTGTAAGAGATTGAGATGGACTTCAAAGAGAAAAAAAAAAGTCAAATTTTTCTGAATTGGTAAAACTATTATAAAGCATCACGCACTAAAATTATTTTTATTGCTACTAAATCTTTCTATGAACTACAAGAATTATGAAGTTAAAGTACCCTCATGCGAGCACGAGATTGGCTGCTGTTAAGAAACTTTAGATGGCCGGTTCAGGACTCCATGATTTTTGAGGTTCCCATGTAGCAAACAAACTTGCTGTATTTTTACATTCAGAGAATTTCTTAAACTAAATCACACCTTCCGGTCCTACCATTGGCAAATAAAAAAAAGCTCACGTACAAAAGATTTCCATGACTAGCTACGATGATTTACAACCGCCCATTTTAAAAGCACATAACTAAAAGGCTGCATGATCAAAAGAGCACTCAACCACCTATCATGAATAATATGCATTCAGCATCTCCTGGTACACCATATCGATGAATTGGTTATTCTGTAACAAAAAAACATCCAGATTATCTTTACCGCTGCATCATGCAGATTATCTTTACTGCTTCATCATGCAGATTCAAAAAGGTGGTGTGGAAAAAAATAAATCACTGAGCTAGAATACACATGATTCACAAATCACCTAAGGAGGCAACATGAAACTCATTCAGTCAAGTATTACTAAAGGTGGAGGGAGGCCCAAAACACTGCACCCCAAGCCAATTACAAAACAGAAAATGTCAAGCAGGCGGATATCCTTTTTTTTAATGAAGCCAGGCAGGTGAATCTCATCAGACAAGGCATTATGTAAATTGAAAATGATGAGCTGGGAGCATTATGATAACATACTAAATATCAAAATGAAGATTAGCTTTGATGAGAACAAAGATGCAGAAAGCATTAAGATGCGAGCGGACTGAAAGAAGGATCAGAGGAAATTAGATGATGGAGGAGACTCAACGATTGAAAAGAGAAAAGTATAGTACCATCAGCAGGAAAAGAAAAAGATGCAGAAAGGAAGAAAAGAAGTATTAAATTTAAGGAGAACGAAGGAAGAAGCATATAAGAAGACAATGGAAAAAAAGGGGATTTTTTGCATGTATACCCTCTTCAATATACGAAATTGCATAAATACCCTTGTAAAATTACTATTTGCATGTATATTCTTTTTTTTCTTTTTTTTTCATATGAACCCGCACCATCTAACACCGTTAAAAAATAAACGGATTAAAACTAAAATGATTGAAATAAAATTATGAGTAGATATGCAAAAAAAGTTATAAGGGTATACATGCAAATAATAACTTTATGAGGGTATACATGCAATTTCTCATATTTAGAAAAGTATATATTCAAAAAATCTATTAAAAAAAGATCAAAACTCGGTTGGAACTTGCTCAGTCTTGTATGATTCGATTGGATCGACAAGTCAAAAAAAGATTAAGCCATATTGTCAATTTTCTTTTTTAAAATCATGACTCGGTCAAATTAGAATATTAGGTGATCATTTTAGTAATGTTATTGTCCATTTGATTTTAATATAATTATCATTATTGAATCTATAATATCTATATATTCTTCATTATTTTTAAAAGATTAAAGCATATCAAATTTAATTAATTATAGATGCTTAGATTAGTAAAATATTTTTTAGTGATTTGTAAATATTTAGTTTTTGTTGTTTTTTAGGAGATAATTTTGTAAAAGCAGTATGATTCATTCTATAAGAATTGATATTAACATGAGATCATGTGACATGATAGTATTAATCTTTTTTTGCCACCTTTTTTTATTAAAAATAACTGAATTATCTTTACTAAATTTTGATCATTTTTTATTGAACTTTTTTTAGGTGTATACCCTCCTAAATATGCGTAATTGCATGAATACCCTTGCAAAGTTGCTATTTGCATGTACATCCTTATAAAATTTTCTTTTTGTGTGTCTACCTGTAAGGATATTTCAGTCATTTCAAATTTAAATCGTTTATTTTTTAACGATGTTAGATGGTATGGATATATATATTAAAAAAAAAGGAAAAAAGTGTATAGAAGCAAAACAAGTATTTTGAGGGTAGACATACAAATAGCAATTTTACGAGGGTATTCATATAATTTTGTATATTTTGGAGGGTATAAATGCAAAAAACTCAAAAAAAAAACACCTTTGTTACTGAAGAATGAGAAAAAACAGGAGAGGTAAAAAAGAAAACGACGAATGAATTGAAGAGAAGGAACAGAGAAGAGGCAATTGGGTTCAGAGGTTTAGAGTGTTGACTCGTATGAGTGAATGAAAGAGACAGACAGTAGGTGCCCAGGATTTATACATAAAAAAGGAAAAAAAAGAATGGGTGAAAAAGTAATTAAATAAGGGAAAGACCAATAGGATTGTAGGGTTTATAGGTCATATTAGTGGATGAACAAAGTTTTTGCTGGCAACCTAGGGTTTAGAAAAAACTGAGGGTCAAACAGAAAGTTGGTTGTTAAATCAGGTTTAAATGGCTAAATGGAGTAATGGACTGTTTAAAGAGTCTAAAAATTTCCGAGCTTGAAAAACTGGAAAGAAGCAATAACTTATTTTCACATATAAACAAAGAAAGCATCATTATCATTAAAATATGCATAAGAGTTATAACAGCAACAGTGCTCATCATTCAATATATAGGAGAATGTATGAATGCACTCCTTATTTTCTAAATGTGCATTCTCTCCGTACTTCTATGCAATCTGTTGTATATGAATGACTCCAAATTTCAGTCGACTGGAGCCTAACTACCTCTATATGAAATAGACTAAAATCCAGTCAACATAGGAGAATTTACAAATGCAATTGTTATTTTCTGTGAGTGCGTTTTCTACTATGTTATCTTACGAATAACTCCAAATCCAGTCAACCGGAGCCCAGTTCACCTCTATGATGCAGACTAGGTCACCAGGATTAGGTCAGATCTAGTTAGGTGAAATCGAAATATGGGGTTTCAACATCAAGATCTGAGCAGTCAAATGTGATCTACTATCTCCAAATTGCTTATACATCAAAAATTGCATAATCTGGAGATCTCTAGCCTGTGCAACTAGTAGTCAAAGTGGACATTATACTGTGTTAATAAAAATTTTCATTTCTGACCATCTGTTGCCTAGGCTAGGGCTCTCTAAATTATATGATCTTTAGTTTGTAAGCAATTTAGAGATAGTAGATCACACTCAACAACTTGGATTATCGTTGTCGGACCCCTAACTTCTGATTTTACCTGACAAGATCTAACTACAAATCAGGTAAGCCGGAGCCTAGTTCATCTCTATATGAGGTAGAATATGATCTAGTCCACCAAATCTGAAGTCAGATCCAGTCATGTGAAATGGAGGATAAGTCTATGAGAAACATATAGAAGTATTTAAGTTGCAAATTTAAGAAGAAAGCATTTTTATATAAAGATACAACACTTGTCAGGAACTAAGGACACAGAAGACGTTAGATGAGGCAAGAGATTCCTTCTTCCTCTCCTATTCTTCCTCCACCTTTTCTGATATTTTTTACCCTTGGAATGGCTGAACTCTAGATCAAGAAGTATCTCATTATCTCCTTCCTTCTCTCCAATTATAAATATTAGCACTTTTATACAAGGGGAAGGAGATAACAGATCCAGTGATCTCAATCCCTTAATTATCATTAATAACTAATCCTTTGACTTGCATAAATATGCTATAGGAATCTCATCATAATGGAAATATTAGGTTCATTAATGGAAGAGGGACTAGCAGAATTCAAGGCCCTCTTCAGTTTGGCTAAAGCAGAATAAGAGGAATTAATTAAGTTCATTCTATTACTCTTCCAAACACACTCTTGTGGCCCACCTTTTACCAGGGGCATAATGTGCATTTGAAAAGTTGATAGCCCCATATTTTTCCATACAATCTGAATAACCCAGAGTAAAGATATTCCACCAAAAAGGCAGAATGACTTTACTCGCTGTTAAAGCAGGTTACAAGTACATCTATTCCATGCTAACTTGTTTGTTTAGGGCTATATCCTTTCACTAGCAAACGGGGAGCTAGCAAAGAGAGGCTAAGAGAAGACAACATAATACGAACACATAATCAGATTTCTCATGCACATGCATATAAGGACACATCCAAACATTCAGATGCCTATTTTGAACAACCTTAGATGGTGGCCATGCTGTAAGTGCTTTTCCTGACTCCAGGACCTTTCCCGATTTAGGAACTCAAATTTCTAACAAGGTCATGTCCCAGTCATTTCCAGGAATAGGATAGCTCTACTTAAATTATGCTCACCTCCCATCCTCAAAAAATAGATCATTACAAGCAAAGCAATAAGCAGCAATACTAATGTGACTAGACTAACATTATCAGAATTGGATAAATAAATGGAGAAAGCATAGAACCAGAAAATATTACCTGCACAAGCCTCAGTAATGCATCATGGACTTTGTCTCTTGTAATAACTGGGTCATAGTTTGGAAATGGGGTGAGTGATGGAGGTGGAGCAGGGGGTGGAAAGGGTTGAAGTAATGGTGTACCATATGGCCGCTGCATGGTAACAGGAGGATGAAGTGGTGGGGCAGTTGGAATGGAAGATGAAATTGGTGGCATCATCAATGCAGAAGAAGATGGTGCAGGTGAAAAAAATGAAGGTTTAACAAGATTTGTAACATGAGTGCTACTGCCACTGCTAGGTTCATGTGCTGCATCAAGGAGAGGCATCACAGGAGTGGATGAAGTTGGCAGAGTAGGGGTGGACTGAATTGTTGGCAATGGGGATGGAGTAACACATGGCGTGTGAGAAGATACATGGATAGGTGCAGAAGGTTGGTGTGGTTGTGCAGGAATTGCTGCATTTGATACATTTCCAATATTCATAGCTGCCTGCAAAACATAACAATTCCATGTCAAGGATAATAAAAATCAAATTATAACTCAATGTGCACTGGTTCTGAAAATAATAACTACTGCAAGCAATAGAACTTTCTAGAATGAGTAAAATTGCCCTTACATTAAGACAAAAAGGTGATTTAAAAAGAAAAACAAAAAGAAAATAAAAATACGCAATAGCAGCACAAAACAAGACAAGGAACTGTTTACAAGAAGGGTACATACACTGAAGAAGTTCACAAACAAATCATCAGGAACATCTGGAACTGGTGTGGCGGCAGACGATGTTGGTGGCTCTAGAGGACCTTCAATGACAGACAAACTAGGAACAGCTTCCAGTTCCTCAAACTCACTACTGCAAATGCAGAGGAATAAAATCAAATCCCAAGAGAACTTATTTGCAGAAGTCAAAATCAGGGATTTACAAGAGATTAGATATAGCAATTATATGTGCTTTTATTTGTATATGCATGTGTGCACATGGTGTGGATGTGCCCATGCCTATGTGCATGCATGCTTTGTATGGTTATGTGTAAGATAGGTTGCAACCAGTAAAAAATATTCTATACGATGCATGGGAACAAGAAGTGAACTTAGTGAAGGGTTGTTTCCAAGAAAGAAATTAGGCTTCATTACAAACATGAAAACTTAATTAGGTATTAAAAACTAATGAAACTGTCAGTCATCTCGCACCAGCTCTTCGTTTTCAGTAATGTGGCATTCAAAAGGCAACCCTCCCCAAAGTGATGGATCTCCTAAAAGTGAAGCTAGTCTTACATGAAGTGTCACAAATATAGCAAAGTGAAACAAGGGAAAGTCAGACGGACATGCAACACGCAAATCCCATCCTTCTCAAGCTCACCCTAGCAAGGAATTAGCCATTTCATTAGCACTTTTTTTCACCAAACAGGAAATTCCACATACGAAAGACCACATTTATCATTATCAACCATCTGATTTTAAATATGGCAAGAAACTAACATTCTTACCAGCAAGAAACTAACATTCTTACCAGCATCTCTAGAAACATAAGGAAATAGATCATGTCTTTGAATTGTTTTTGGAAGCTACATTTCAACTTTCAAGGAATGCCTTTGCACCCCCACTCGGGCAACAACATCACAATCATCGTTCATGCAAGTTATTAAACATGATCACACCTGAAGGTTGGAGTTTGGTGGTCGTAACATTGGTTTTAAACTGACAATTACCCATGCAGAACCTTTTTCTACAACTGTGCTTCATAAATATTGCCATCCTAAACCTTCATATTGTTGTACATGTGATTTGAAATTCTTGTAGAGAATTGTAGTTTTAAGTTCAGTGTATGATTTCTCATGCCAATAGAATAAACCAATACCAATGAAGCAACAAGTTGTTAACCTACTAATTTAAGAAACCTGTTTTTATCACATTAATGTTTAAAAAGTTTTTAAAGAGGGATCTATGCTGTCAATTTAAAAACATGAAGTTTCAAGCTTCTAGATGGCTAGAAGTGCATGACTTAGAAATTTGCTCAAAAAGTTGTAGATATCACCGCAAGTTCTATGCATAAAACATCAGGATAGTCCTCACCATCAGCTGCCTCCACAGGTTGCATGGGAGCTTTTCTTTTTTTTTTCGTTTTGGTGGGCAGGAGGCGTGGGGGGAGGGGGGAGATAGAGAAGAAGAACCAAATCAATCAAGTTGATATCTTTGAAAAGAACAAGGTTGTTATTTTAACAAGATTTAGTTAATAATTTTTGTGTAAGCTATTACAAGAACCTAATGAGGGACATGGTTCTTCTCTGTTTAGAATTAGTCAGTGATGTATGCCACATTTTACAATAGCATAGGCTCCAACACAACAGATTCAAAGGTTTTTCCCCCATGCCATGCATTAGATGCAGCTAAAAAAAATAGCTTAAGATGTTCCCTGGGAATTTACACAGTCAAGAAACATGTTACAAACATAATGTAGAAATCTAAAATAATTTCCCAACCAATCTAAAATGCTGTCCATTACTTAGAAATGAGGAGAGGTCATCTTCTTCCACACTTAAGCCTTTCTCCAATCGTGCAACAATAACATCTCAGTGAGGGAAGAGCATCTAAAGAGAGTAAAACATCTTCGCTGAATATTTCATCAATTTTTATCGGTATTAGAATTCAGGTTTATTTATCTAAGTTGATCCCAACACCTTGCTTATGATAAAATGCAGCCCCTTATTGTCTCAAAAGCACAAAAGACAAGGTGCATATTCATATGATTCCTCATTACCATTGAAGAAAAGAATATCATCCACAAACTAGAGATGAGAGAAGAGAATCAGCCCAGACAACGCTCCTGCAGAAGAAAATAATATTGTTTCCTTGATCCACATGAGGTTATGTAGTAGCATTCTTTCTATCACTATCAGTTACTTTTGCCTTGCATGAAGCAAGTCTAGTAATTGCAATATACAAATGTATCAATTTTGTCAGAATACCATTTAGAATGATGATTTCTTCCTTACACCTCATTTAAATATATAATTTTGTTTGGAGCAGTTTTTACATGTATTCAATAGGTTCAACATGATGAAATTTACATCAACCAAAACTACCACCTTTCTCAAATTTTAAGATCTCATCTTTTAAATTATATACAGGAAAGCCACTTGTGTACCATCTACCCCTATCACCGTGAATCTGAACCCTATACCAACTAGTTATGAACCTATTTCTCACACCTGACATCAACATTTTTTTGTTCAATTTTTTTTACTTTTACATATAGACAATTAAACCAGAACAATTGCCACAATACCCACTTCCTCACTGCCATTTGAAGATCTTCTAGTTCTAGAGTTGCACTAGACATGCATATAAGCTGCTCAGAAAAATATACTTGAAAAAGTTCATGTCAAATAAGTCTTATCTTTCTCAAAACATGTCACTGAGTTTCATGATTAACCAAATGTAGTATAGGATCATAATGGTCACATCACTGTTCCATTCTATTAAATGCTGGTAGATTTCATGCTAAAACTACAACAGGTAGTAATTTCAAAATAGAAAGTTCTTCGGCCGTTTGAGGATTGCAAAGAATGGAAGGCACCGCTCGGCCGATCTGAAAACAAACCTCCCCAGAGCTGCAATCCGTCCTGTGAGTCGCTGTACCTCCTTAACCGTCCTCGGGGGCACCATCTCCTGCAGTGCTCGGATCTTTTCGGAATTTGCTTTGATTCCACGCTGGATGATCACGAAGCCGAGGAACTTACCCGAGGTGACCCCGAATACACACTTCGCGGGATTGAGCTTCATCTGGTATTTCCTCAATGTGGAGAATGTTTCGCTGAGGTCGGCCACATGGTTCTCCGCCATCCGGCTCTTCACCAGCATGTCGTCCACATAGACCTCCATATTTCGGCCTATTTGGCTTTTAAAGATCTGGCTGATCAGCCTTTGATAAGTTGCTCCAGCATTTTTCAAGCCAAAAGGCATCACTTTGTAGCAGTAGGTGCCTCCGTCAGTGATGAAAGCTGCCTTCTCATCTTCGGGCGCCATCCGGATTTGGTTATACCCCGAGAAGGCATCCATGAATGTCAGCAGTTGATGCCCCGAGGTGGAGTCTACGAGCTGGTCAATGCTGGGGAGTGGAAAGCTATCCTTTGGGCAGGCTTTGTTCAGGTCAGTGTAGTCCACGCACATGCGCCATTTTCCGTTGACTTTCTTGACGAGGACTACATTGGCGAGCCAGTCCGGGTAGGATATCTCCTGGATGAAGCCGATCTTGAGAAGCTTGTCCACTTCCTCGGCCGCTGCTCGCTGTCGCTCTAGGGCAGAGCCTCGCTTCTTCTGCCGCACGAGCTTACATGGTTTCACCTGGAGCCGGTGAACCATGATCTCGGGATCTATTTTCGGCATGTCGGCGGACGATCAGGCGAAGACGTCCATGTTGGCCTGCAGGAACTCGACCAAGTGGTGCTTCTCATGGGCGCTCAGGCCGGAGCCGACCTGCATGGTTAGTTCCGGGCAGTTCTCTTGCAAAGAAATTTGGGTAAGAAGCTCACCAAGCTCCACTCGTTTCTTTCGAGGGCCATCCCGTGCCTCCAGGGTTTCGATGGAGAGCGTACGACCCGGTGTTGGAGTTGATGCCTCAGCCGATCGCTCCTCTCGGCCTGGTGTTTTAACCGGTTGCTTTGCCTTGTGAGTTTCCATGTAGTACTACTTTGCTACTGATTGGTCCCCACGAACTTCGCCCACTCCTTGGGTAGTTGGGAACCGCATGAGCAGGTGGCTAGTCGAGACCACAGCTCGAAGGGCGTTCAACCCTAGTCGTCCAAGGATGGCGTTGTAGGCCGAAGGCAGACGGACTACAAGAAAATTCATTCTTACAGTACTTTCTCGGAGGGCGAGCCCAACCGTGACTAAGAGGCCGATCTCGCCCTCCACTAGGACCGAATCTTCGGTAAATCCGACCAGTGGGGTGTTCATTCTCCGAAGCTGGATCTCTGCTATCCCTATTTTTTGATAGACGTCATAGTACAAAATATTAACCGAGCTTCCATTATCTACTAAGACGCGCTTTACATCAAACTTATTTACAATCATAGAGATGACCACAGCATCATCATGAGGGATTTCAACCCCTTCCAAATCCTCGTCCAAGAACGAGATGGCTTCAGAAGTGCGTGGGCGTTTTGGGGGAACCCTTTCCTCGGCTGGCCCTCCGACCGAGGTTCCACCAATGGTGTTGATGGTGTCAGCGATAGGCCTGTTGGCATCCGGATCTTCGAGCTGCGCGGGATTTTCCGCTGGCCTCCTTTCCTCTCGCCGGTTCCGCACGAATCAGTTCAGCACTCCGCGGCGAATGAGCGCCTCAATCTCGTCCCAGAGCTGGAAGCAATCCTCCATGTCATGGCCATGGTCTCGGTGGAAGCGACAGTACTTCCTTGGATTGCGCTGAGCTCCAATATCCCGCATCGAGGGCGGGGGCCGGAAGTAATCTCGTCCCTCTATCTCCATGAGGATCTCTGTTCGGAAAGCATTAAAGGGGGTGTAATTCTCATACCTCCCCAAGGGCACTCGTGGCCGCGCTGGAGACCTTGGCCGAGGCGGGGACCTCGGTCGACGCTGTCCCTGCTGCCGAGGTGGACTCCTTAGTCGGGGCAGGTTCTTGTTTCGGTGGGGAGACGGGCTTTTAGAACAACCGCGCTCCTCGCGGCGTCTCTTCTGCTTCTTGAAGGTCTGCTCGGTCGCATTCCGCCGGAAAGCAATGGCCTCTTCGACCTTCGCGTATTTCCGAACTCGGACCAGCATCTCGGTAAAATCAGCGGGAAAACTCTTCTCAACGGAGAAGAGAAACCTGTAGGACCGAGCTCCAATCTTAAACGCTGACATGGCTATCGACTGGTCGAGCTCACGGACCTCCCAAGTAGCGGCGGTGAAGCGATTAAGGTAATCTTTGAAAGACTCCCCCTCCTTTTGCTTGACGTCGAGTGAGTCCGAAGTCCGCCGCTGACGTCGGCTGGCAGCGAAGTTGGCGGCGAACTGCTTGCCGAGCTGCTCAAAGGAAGACACAGTACGGGGCTTCAGCCCAGAGAACCAGAGCCGAGCTGCTCCCCGAAGTGTAGCCGGGAAGGCCTTGCAGAGCATGGCATCCGAGGACCCTTGCAGCGCCATGAGAGCTCGGTACTCTCCAAATGGTTGAGGGGGTCGGTCATACCGTTGTAGGGCTCCAGCTAGGGCATTTTAAACCTCGACAGGACCGGCTCATCCTCGATCTGGCGGAAAAAGGAGGACTTGGTGGTAAACTCGAAGTCTCCCTCGCATCTCGCCTTCTTGCTATGGAGCACCTCAATCTGGCGCTCAAGCTTCCCGACCTTCCTGTCGAGCTCTCCACTTTGGAGGATCCCTACAGTGGTTTGCTCTGGTGCAAGCCGTCCCGAGACTGATTCGGCTTCCGATGGTTGGGGCTTGTCGCCTAGGTCTCTCCCTGGCAGTCCTCTCCAGGGAGACGCCCGGGCTGAGCCTCGGCAACAGCATCGCTCTTCGACCTTTGAAGAGTCGTGGAGGTTCTGACCCTGGGGCGGTGGTCCGTCTGGTGGAAGCA
>JAOXJJ010000482.1:2775571-2823309 GCA_025769935.1 Phoenix roebelenii
CCATTTTAGAGGGGGCTGGCAGACAGAAACTCTTACGCTCACTGTTCCTTCTCCTCATCTACACTTGCCCCCTCTGATTTAGGCATCGGAGGGCCGGCGCCGGAAAATCCGGCCATCGGCTTCCCTGCAGGTCCACCGGAGGACGTCGCCCGCCAGCGCCTCGCCGGAGCTCTCCCTTCTCGGCCGACCGGACGTCCTCGGGTCCAGTTTCTAGCAACAGTACCAATTTGACATATGATTTATTTTTTCATGCCAAAATCCCTCCAACCAAAAGTACCCACGATTTACTGGATAACAATAGAAAGCAACCACATTACCTTTTAAAAAATCCAGTTACTCTTGCATGCTGAATTCAGAAGATAATTCTATGAAAAAAATGCAGAGAGAAAGTAATTACGAGCATTTCTAGCTTGAAACCCCGTTACACGTGCGAGAACATTACGGAAGGCGTCTGAAACCGTCATAACGGCCGTCACTTAGCGTTGCTTTTAGATTCCACACGTGTACCTCACTGGGGACTCCGTTTCCTTTCTCTCTCTCTCTTTTTTTTTTCCCTCTCTCTTTAACCCCAACAACTATCCTCGAAGATCCGCCTGCTGCTGCGGCTCAGTCGCTTGCTCGGGACTGTTCGGGATGTGGGGAAGCGCCGATGGAGGCCCGCCGGAGGTGACTTTGGATACCTCCATGGGTCCCTTCACCGTCGAGGTATTACTCTTCTCCTCCTCCTCCTCTTCTCTTCTCTTCTTTCTTTGTTCCCTCGCTGACGAGATTGGCCCCGTGCAATTCTCCGCAGATGTACTACAAGCACGCCCCCAAGACCTGCCGGAACTTCGTCGAGCTCTCCCGCAGAGGCTACTACGACAACGTCAAGTTCCACCGGATTATCAAAGTTTTCTCCTTTCTTACCCTTCCCTGATTATTTTTCTTTTTTTTTTCCTTTTTTGTTAACTTTTGGGTTGTTTTGTAACTAATTAGTTGAATTCTGGGAGTAGGATTTTATGGTTCAGGGTGGGGATCCGACGGGCACCGGGAGGGGTGGTGAATCCATCTATGGGTGAGTGACATTCCTGCTTATTGATCGGTGTTAGTAAACTTTAGGGTTTATGTGTCATTTTTATTGAGATTAATTATATCGGAGTTCGAAAAGAAATAGTAGATGTGGATGGAAGTGGTATCAATATTTGATCTTGAAATTAGGGTTTCCGTGCGTGTCAGTCAAAGTGGTAAAAGCCTATGTTGACCCGTTCTGATTTTTCTGAATTAAAAAAAGGTGATTTTTAGTTTGTTTTCTGATGAAACGTTAATTGGATTTGGGTTTATTTATTTATTTATTTTTTAATGGAGTCTGTTTGATTAGATAGAAAGGACCAGCTTAATTGTGTCATGCTTAAGATCAAATATGCTTCATTTCTTTTTTTTTTTAATAGGTCATCTTAGGGTTTTATGTTGAATCTATGCAGCCCAAAGTTTGAGGATGAGATAAAGCCCGAGTTGAAGCATACAGGGGCTGGCGTTATATCAATGGCAAATGCTGGTCCTAACACGAATGGAAGCCAGTTCTTTATCACTCTAGCACCATGTCAGTCATTGGATGGTAAGCCTAGCTATAATCAGTTAAATGATTAGTACTCTTCATGGGTTTCTTTGCTAGCACAATATCAAAAATTTTCTTGACATGCTTGCTCATTCTTTAATGAGCAACAGTCAGATTGTGTCTTCTTGCTGAATATGTTACATTGTGGAAGTTGTCATAATTTTTTCTCCATAGCAATTTACAATCATCCTTTTTAGATTTTCTGTTCTTTCTTTGGCCTGGTTTTTTGTAATTTGGAAGTAAAATAGGCAAATTACTTGGTTACAGCTAATACACTTACCGTTGATGAAGTAGACTTAGAGAAATAATGGTATAAGCTATTTGCAAGAACACATGATACAAATTACAGGTGAAGTTAACTGTTGTCTTGCTTGTGCTATTCATTGTTGCCTTTTTGGTCCTCCTTTTTGGGCCTTCTACCTCTGTTTTGTCCTGCATAGTGGATGTATATGCATGTAACTAGGCTTGAGGACAATTTAAATATTGAGAAAACAATAATACAGAGTAATCATCTCAAAGAATTGCCTTTAATTGTTGAAAGATGTTTGGAAATAAGTTTCCATCAAAATACTTGGCTCTGTAAGTTGTTTTGATTATGTTAGCCTGTTTCTCAAACTTGGTTTCTTTGTGATGTCCTATGTGATGAAGACATGAAATGCATGCGCATGCAAAATATCATGAGGCAAACAATTTACACCTCTCTTATATAAAAAAAGAAAACTTAATATAAACCAAATTTATAATGATAGAAGTTGTAACAGCAAGTTGGCAAATTCATCAACAAATTGTCCTTAGAAAATCTAAATGTAGGGGGTCCCATTTACCCCAAGTATATAATTCATCCAACGTAGAAAAACTAATGGATGTTTTCATTAATATTGTTTCTTCAGAAATGCTAAAAAGAGGTAAGTTCTCAAGGTGATATATTGAATTGATTTAGAAATGCTAGGCGGAAAGATTTCTGAGCTTTTATTGTGCGTACTATATATTAAAGAGCTGTCCATCTTATCGGGATAAAAGTTCTTCAAAGGTTTTGAGCTACCATGTCACGACGTCAAATTTGCATGAATAGAGGGGACAATGGGAAGTATGTAGAAAAAGAGAGTGAAGAAAGATGGAAGAGAATTTACAGGATGGTCGAGAAAGATGTAGGGGGAAAAGATGCTCCTAAGCTACCCTAGATAACCTTTTGAATATGATTCTTAGTTGCTCCAAGGGTGTTTTGGTTGTAGGATCCCCAAAGTGGAGTTTTTTTTTTCCAAGAAGTGGCCATTTTCTATTATTTGGTTGCTTGAAGTGACCATTGAAGTGCATTTCGGTTGGTTTGGGACTTCTGTCCAGTTCAGTAAATTATAACTATAATTCTACTTCCATGACTACAGAGGAGGAGTGATGTAGGAAAAGTGAGGGAAGAGACCTTATTAGGGTTTAGGGAGGGGATTGAAATCTACGGATTGCTGGAATTTCAAGCATAGATCTGAGTTTTCAACAAATCTGAATTATGGAAGTTGGACTTTCAGCACAAAATTGATAATGGATGTAGTGATAAATCCAAAGAACATGAAACTAGGTTCAACTAGGAAACAAAGATTTAAAATATAAGAAATAAAAGGTCTAAAAGGATTGTCGAACCATATTGGGATGTAGTAGTGTTTCGATCAAGGTTCGCCGGGTGGTATGGTACGGTCCGTACCATACTATACTGGGATGTACTAGTTTTTTTTTTTGGTCAATGTCGAACTAAAGTCAACAAATGGTTTGCCGAGTTCACTTAAGAAGTCAGCAAACCATTTGTCGATTTTTTTTTTCTTGCCTACTTAAAGTGAAGACGGTAAACCAGTTGCCGACTTTAGTTCGAAGTTGGAAAAATAAAAAAGGGTTCCTCTGTTTTGAAATGAAATAGGGTTCCTTTATCTCGACAGGAGCTTTCGAGCCCTCCCTCCCTTTCTCTCAGCCTCTCAGCCTCCATTCGTCTTCCTTTCTCTTTCGAGCCCTCCCTCCCTCTCCCCCTCCCCCCTTCTGTCTCCTTCTCCCTCTCTATGTTGCGAACCAAGGTATAGGGTTTCGGCGTGGGAGCGTTGACGTACCGAATCAAAGTCATGAGTTGTACCGATAGCCGACTGATCCGGTTCGGTATGTCCTGAATAGGTGAGTTCGGCGAACCATGGTTTCGATTCAATGAAGGGCTAGTTAGGAATCGAAGTAGAACATCTCTAGACTAAACATGTTTGTAATAGAAAGAAAACTTGATATAGAAAGAAAACTTGATATAGAAAAAATAAATTATGCTAAGGAGAAGATACAAAAGTCAAGAAAGATACAGAGGATGGGACAGGATAGAGTAAGACTCACTTTAGGGTCCTAGGATTATACGTAGATGCTGGTCTCACACGAGATACTTGCCTCATGCACGATAGCAACTTCAGGATCCATTAACTTTGCAAAACTACCCCCACTAAGATGCTATTAGTAGCAAACACTAACTCAAATTTATTTCAAAATCCCAAAACTAACCCCACTAAGGAATGATTACTGTTCACAGTTATTGTAGCATGAACAATGCATTGAAAAGTATTGCTACAGTAATAGCTTTACCAAGTTATTAAATAGAAATTGAGAGCATCTATTCCCAATCCTTGGTTTCAAAATAACCCACTAAAACTATAATCAACCAGAAATAAAAGAAAATAGAGGAAATTGATAACTAAAACTAAATCTAATAAAAATCCATGATTCGTAGGCGAAATTATATCCTACACTGGATGCACCATGCCAATCACCTTCCTTCTTGTGTGCCCCATTCATTATGTGCTTGTCTCAGTGATTGGCCCACAAGGAGAAGATGATCTGATTGGTGTGGCCATGTTGGTCCACACAGTGTAGGGTATAATTTGCCGAGTTGTAGCCCTATGATATCATGGCATGATCTTGTGTCTCCATCATTTGCTTCTTTTGCACAGGAACTTCTCTCGAGTTCTTTTAAGTCAAAATTACATTGATTTATCTTCAGTTTGATGTTTAGTGGATGATCAATACCCAACATTGGACGCCTCACAATACTTTGAGTAACCTATGAAATCCAGTTGATGTAAAATTGCACTGAAGCTTGATTCAAATAAATCCTGACTTCTTGATTCACAAGAAGTTAGCTTTGTCCATAATGGTGTTGCCTTAACATATACACACATGATCAGCATACATCTTCTTTGGTGTTGGCAACTTTTTCACGCACCAGTGGATTTTGCAGAGCAGCTTGTTCCTTAAACTTTGGAAAATCTTGTGTAGAAACTTTAGCAGGAACTTTAGATCTCCTTCGCCATTGGCACTTCTTCTACTTCTTGTAACACAATTCTCTCATCGTTGTCCTCAATTTGATTTTCACATTGAGAACTTATAGGCCACTACACTTGATGTTGTTTTGTCCTTCTATCCTTGGTTATATGCTTGTTGAAGTCCTTGGGTTGTTGATGCTATGATATTTTGCATTTGATGTACACCTGCAAACTTCTTAACATGGAAATCATGTGATTCAGTTCACTTACGATTCTTCCTCGAATCATGGTAATTAAAGGCTAGTAGGGAGTTCAACATTGCTTCAAGTTTGTTCTATTTGTTGTGCATTGCAATTAATAACTGATCATATAGGTGTCGTATGAAAAGACTTGCTATCAGTGTCAAGGTTTTAAATCCCGAGGATGGGGCTGTCCTAGTTTTCTCATGGAACGGGTCGTGCTACTGTCCTACCTTATCCTGACACATGGGATAGGGATGTCCTAAGACATGCTGCAGGATGCTTGGACAATAGCGGCATGGTCTTCTCCTGGCGCTGGGGATGGTACTTTGTCCCGGTGTCCTGCAGGGAATCCTGTCGGAACTTGAGCCCTTGATCACCATGGCACTGGGACTGTACTTGATGAGCAGGCATGGTGGGTAACCTAGGCTTTGGTACCAAATTGATGTGGGACAATCAAGGGAAGAGGCCTTATTAGGGTTTAGGGAAATGACTAAAATATGTAGATTGCTGGAAAATTCAAGTTCTAATTTTGATTAAAAATGAACTATGAATGTTGGAATTTCCAAACAAAATTGATCATGGATGGTGGTGATTAATCCAACAATATGAAACTAGGGTGTAGTTGGGGAATAAGAGGGTCTGCAAGTGCTTAGGAAAGATTTGATGTCTTGATGTCCGTTCAAAAATCAACCAACAGTATACTGAAATAAAACCTACAACAAATGGGCTGTGGCAAAAAGGTTTGTGAGGATCTGTCATATCAGTTGCAGTTAACTGCAACTTTTCCGATTTTGATTGGCTGTTGGTGGCTGCAGAGGAAATATAACAAAAAAAAGGTAGAAAAAAATGCAAAGAACAAAAATAAAGAGACAAATATAGAGAGGAAGAAGATAGGAAGAAAAATAAAATGAAAGAAAAGAAAGGCTAAATGGGAGGGAAACAATATTACCAAACTCGTTTCATCACCCATGAGTGACACCTAGGGTTCAAGGGCCTTGCACTTCTATTGTGGAGTCACACTGCTAGAGTGAAAAGGAAGAAAAAACAAACACTCCATTCTTTCACTCATATTCGGTATAAAATTCCATTACAATATTTGACTCTCATATTGAAAGAAATAGAATATATAAAGAAATACAGATACCATGGTCTCCCTGAGGATGCAGTGGAGTCAAGTTGATATTTGAAATTTGATGTATAATTGCATAATCCTAATTGCTCTTTCATGTAGAATAGCAATTCCAATAGCATCATTGGCCTATTGGCAATATAGCTGATTAAAATAAACAAATCACTTCTTAAGTCTATTTCTTTTGCAGCTAGTATTGGATCAACATGAGAGATTCTGGGGTTGGCCTAAAGTAATACACCAGACCTTAGAATTTTTTGAAACTGAAGGAGCAGCTACATGGACATCGTTGAAGCTTTTTGCTGAACATTTAGAGAGAGATTCAAGAAAAGCAATTGCTTCTGAAAGAAGGCATTCAAATTTAATGGGTAGCAATGTTATGAACATAACTCGAAATATTGTTGATGGAGTGGGGTTTAAGAGCCTCCATGTTAGCAACAGTGATTTGTGGCTTGAAGGATTATCTGCTAAGAGAGAATATAATGCTTTTTATGTTCCATTGCAATCATAATTGGTAATATGTATTTGTTGTCTCTGCATCATATTATTTGTTATGGTGACTCCTCAATGCATGTCAAGGTCACCTTTTCAAGTCTGTAGGTGCGTATTCAGCAGTTGAAAGCTGCTTACTTATGGATATTGGATGCCGATATTTCTAATGATGATATATAAGTGCTGGAAACAAGTGAAAATAATTTCTCAGACATTGTTTCCTGAATGCTCTAGAGGCCATTCTTTTTTAAAAATAAAATAAAATTGGGCATTGTAAGAAATTTGAGGGCATGGTCTGTGACCATACGATTTTTGTTCTTAATGCTTTTTTTTACCGCATTACCAACATTTTAACTACAACCATCTATTCGATAATTGTGCTTGGGACCTTAAGTTGTGTCCAAAGTACAAAATTCTGTCATTATCTGTTGGTTTCTATCAAAAACTTCCTTTTTAGTTACTCTAAAAGATAAATATAAATATAAACTTGTTCTCAACCTTTATGATTTAATTGTTTGATGGTACAATTAATTCTCTTCAGGAAAACATACAATTTTTGGGAGAGTTTGCAGAGGGATGGAAATCATCAAACGACTTGGAAGTGTGCAAACCGATAAGAATGATAGGTGAGCCTTGATAGCTAAGCTGCATGGTTCTTTCAATTGACATGTATATGCATGATAAATTGATACAAGGTAACATGAATGAATTTCACGTAAAGCTATTGTTTTATTTTTATTGCTATTGCAAGTATTATAATTGTTGTCCTTGCTGCTGTTGTTGCATATTTCTCTTTCATGGTTGTATGGTCAGTAAAATTATGCATATCAAGTTGGATGATAAGGAGGACAATCCGTTTAGGGTGCCTTTAGTTCGCAACCGGACTTGGGATTGGAATTAGAATCATAATGGAAATGGATTAGAATGGGAATAGGAATGGCCATATCCCCCAAAGCATTTGGTTTGTGACTAGTATCGGAATCAAAATTGGATTTGAATACCAGGGGAGAGTAGGGATTGGATTTTTGAGGATTGGGGTATTCCCATTCCCCCCTGGAATCGGAATAGAAGTAGGACTACCCCTAACCAAATGGCTGGAATGCGAGTCACTCGTTTTCATTCCCATTCCCATTCCCATTCTAGAGTCCGACTCCCCTCCAACCAAACGTGCCCTTTCCAAAAGGGAATGACGTGGATCTTAGTGTTCATTTTTCCACTTTGTGTGTATGAAATGACAAAAGTAGTGTATTGGTTATCCTTATCGATAGACTAGTGTCGCTGCAACATCAAAATAGTTCCTTAATTTTTTTAATAAATCAATTTGTATGTATAAAATTGAATTGATATTTTACACCCTGCATATTCATCTATCTGAATAATTAGATTCTCATAAGATTGTCTCAACGTGTAGATGCACTTGATTCCTTGTTCGAGCTTAATAATAGCTGATGAGATTTTTTTTAATTTTTAAATGCCAGGAATGGCAGACATCCTAGAACTGGAGATCCCCTCTTCACATAACATGTGCCTGAATTTAATGCTGTGTTTTTCTGAATTGCTATTATGAGATCTGAAGTCTAGTTCATTCTATTTTCGCTATGTGTTGAAGTATGATGTAAGTTCATTATTCATTTATTAGTGTACTGTTTGGTGTCCTGTAATCATTTTATTGGAGTTTGGAAGGTTACTGTGTTCATGTTTTTGACAAACACAAACTGCATTCTGAATTTCACGAACGTTATCCTTATGAAAACAGATGAAACATCACTTTTCTGGGAGGGATCTCCCTACTTGCATGAAATATAAAACTATAATAAACAAAATGTATCCTTGGCATTAGTAGATTATGCATTGTATTTTAATTTATTACGAATGTTCTTAAGAGAAATCGAGGTTTCAGTAAATGATTTCTGTAAGTTATCACATTAGCATCTTTGTTTTACTGATTCAGGCCTATACATGATGTGAAGATATTGCGAACTATAGTCAAAGATTGAGTTGATCTTTTTGCATTTATGAAGGTACCACTTACCCAGAACATTTCTTTTTCCTCTCTACTTCAAGGGCTTCTAATCATTATGCATATTAGAGCTTACTATTTCTTACCATTTTTACTGTAAAATTTATTCTGCATGGCAGGGCAAATGAAAAAGCTAGTGCTGGCTAGATGGTGCTTCTGCTGATTGTGAACATGTACTACTCAACTGACGACAAACTATCAGATCTTGAAAGTTTACCATACACTATCTTTTGGAGGAAGATTTTACTATACAATATAATTTTGATATTCTTGGACCGACATTTATGATGGATCATAGTTTTGGTTCTGTTGATTTCTAGTTCAGGATAACAAAGTGCAATAATTAAAAATCAGTGCTAGCATGATACTTCTGTTCAGGTATAAAGAAACTTCAGAATGTGATGACCCTGAACTGCATGATGATGCTTTCTTTTTCAAGCACAGATGATGTGCTGTACATATTTATCCTACTGTTTCAAGAAAAATATGGATGCAGGCACGCTGGTGGCAGGAGTAAATTTGTGTATTAAATCAGCTGCGAGAATGATCCACAGATCAATCGCAGCTTTAGACTTGTCCTTTTCTGCTTGGCGGGCAAGGTCATCTCCTACTCCTGCCATGGTATTTTGGTGGCCCAGCAGCACCCAAAGGTGTTTTGCTTCATATCCAGCGAACTCCAGGGCAACTGAAATTAAATTATCTGTGAGGATGTTATATGAATTGTATCATCGCCCAATGCAGACAAGTGGAAGGGTGGGTCGTTAAACCATTTTGTCCGCAGAGACTCCTGCTTCTGTTTAGAAAATAACCCTGTATTTTGGTTGGGACTACGAGAGGAAGGATGGATGATCTTTGTTTATTATTTGGTTCAAAAAATTTTAAGAACGATGGATGAAAAGAAAGGATTGCTCATTCATTCTAGCCCAGCAATTTGTATTCGGGCTTATAAATTTATATTCTCCCAATTTGGGAGGATGCAAGGAATTGGAAAGATGTGAGGAAGAATGGAGCATGTGAGATGGGTTTTTACGCTGACAAAATTATGCTTTATTAGTTTTTTTGATAAAATTTCAATATTTCTTCATTTTCTATCTTCTATTTTTGTATTTATATTCAGTATTCTTTAGTTAACTATTATATTATATAAAGTAGTTAACTATTTAAATTAAATTATAAGTTAATAAATTATTTATATAATTAATATATAAATATATTAATTCTTATGTAATTAATTTATAAAATTATTGATTTAATTAAACTAATCTAAATTAAATATTTTGGTATAATTTTTATATAATTATGAATTATAAAGATTATAAGATTATATATTGTATAATTTATAAAGATTAAAGTATATACAAATTGATAAGTTTATATCTATCTATCTATCTATATATAGATATATATATTGCATAAGCTTCTTCTTTAGTATAAATAAATAATATAAATTGATGATAATAATATTTTTAATCAAAGGTAATTTTGTAAATGTCATATAAATATCATTTTTTTTTCTTTCATTCTTTCTATATTAAATAGAGGAGAAAATGACTCTCATCTATCCCTTCATGTTTCACCAAACATGCTAATCTATTCTCTCCTTCATCTATCCTTCCTCCAATCCATCTTTCAATTCATTCTTTGTACCAAATAGAAGGTTAAGGACTTTTCTTCATCGGCAAGATGTGTCTTTATGACTGTAAACAGTGTACATGTTCATGATTTTGTGGATATCTTATGCTGATCATTTTGTACCGTTGTCAAAGAGGCTTTTGTCGGAACAGGAAAGGTATACAAATTTCAGCAAATAAATGTATATTTTATTTTTTGGATTTATTATTTTGACCTTTTTATGGTATTTAAGGAAAAATGGAAATAAAAATTTGAAGTAGGCTGTGGAAGAAAAGAAAAAGAAGTCATATTAAAAGAGATTTTAAGTCTAATAAAAAAGAAGTTGAAAAATCTGTTTTTATAGAATTCTAGAACGAGAAACATGGTGGCATAGGATTTCTAAATTATCTCTCTTTTTGGGATGGTCCATAGGCTTGGTGCTTAAATACTGAACTAGTTTTATTACCATAATCCAATTTTGTTTTTTGCAGATTTGTAACAATTCCAACAATTGAAGCCACAGTCATTAGCAGATACGTAAATATACTTCTTATAAAAGAAGCGCACATAGGAAGTATTGTTGTCGAGATCTGCCTTTTTCTAAATATTCTTGTAATTCTTCTATTTACATTTTTATTTGAACAAGATGCAGCCAGACAGAACCTATTTCTTGGATTATCAATAATACATAGTGCAATATAGAAAGATATGCATTATGTATATAATTATAGTAAAAAAAATATATTAAAAAAATTGTATATAACTCATCTTTTTTCTTCTCAAAATGAAATAGAAAGACAAACAAGTCAATGGCTAGGTTGAACAACTGTGCAGGTATGCAGCCTATCTTCACGGGAAGAAAGGAGAGAACTAGATGACTTTGATTGCCTTGACCTTTCAAAAACGTTAACTATCGAAATTTTACCTGAGAGAGAGTGATAACTAAATTTGAAATTGCTGAACATTAAAGATAGATAAAAGAAAATTTAAATAAAAGATAAAATTGACTTCATGATTTCATTCGATGGATCCTTTTTTCTTTTCAATTTCACATTTATACGCCTATCACTTTCTCTCTACCGGCTCGGATGAGTGTTATCTCTTTCACTTTGACATGTGTCCCGCTTAGTTACCACTACTATCTCCATTCTCTTCTCTGTCGGTTCCCAATATTAGCTTTAAATTTTGGATCATCCTTTTTTATATCATACAGGTATATATCTTTAAACTAGGCTAGTATTTTTCGTCATCATTGCTCAATGCTGAGGCACCCATCTTCAGTCTATGAGTACGTATTTGGCCCTTCTAGTGCACTTTTGGCCCGTGCAATTGGTCAGCTTTTGAATCTTACCCTTAGCTGGAATCTCTTGGTGGTCAATAGCCTTCCATTCCAAGGTCACTCAGCTTGCTCTTGACAACTAAGCGGCGCTTACAAAGTTATTCTGGACTGGCCTGTGATGTTGCCACATATCATTTTTACGATACATTTGAAGACTCCAAGCATTGGTCAAGATGAGCTGTAAACACCTGAAGCCAAAAGAAACAAGGGTGTCCAATCAACACTTCTTTTAATCTTTTTCCTCTCCTTTTATGTCCTATTGATTTATGTTCACTTTATTTAAAAGAGGGTAAAAATCCTTTATTTATACAACCAAATTACTCTTTTGACTTTTTAATAATTCTCTATCAATAAAATGATTCTTCTACAAATCCATCTCCAATCCATAATAAAGAATAATTAAGATAAATAATAATAGAATAGGCAAGAAAATTAGTCAAGATACAGGTAATGGACTCATGGTAGATCAAGCAAGTATCTCACTTGGACTAACCTAGAGCCGCTGGAATAAAATCGAAAGTGGGGGCTGGCAAACAAAGCTAGATGGGTCAACACTGTTGTCATCTTGAGCGCCACCTAGATGGCTCACTCTCACTAGGAATGCTAGCCCAAGCTAGCTCCCATCTTCCTCTCAAAGACTGAGTAGGATCTGATGAGGGGGTGGCCAAGAAAGGTTGCTGCCCTCGCCATCACCTTCATTCACTCCAATTTGAGTCAAATTTGGACTCTCATAGGTTCCACCCTCTATAAACGAGAGGCTGGGTATCCCATATATAGACAACATTATTAAAGATGGCAATAAGGTCAGATCAGAGTTGGGTCAGATATATAATAGGTCAAAAATTTGTCAATTAAAACTCAACTTATGTGTTAAATGAATCAAAATTTCCAAATCTAAACTTGACCATTTTATTAAATAGATAATTTAGATCAATTTACAATAGGTTAAACAAGTTAAACGGATTGAATGATTTAGCATTGCCAACCTTACATACTGCTAAAGATAAGGAGAGAGAAAGAGATGTAGAGAAGGCTAGGACTATTCCTTCAGAGAAAAACGAAAATTTGTAGATGAGCCTTTCCAACAATGTATCCTCTGAGCCCTTGTTTTTTCAAGATTTACCGTTTAGCAGAACATTGAAAGATACACAGGAAATGAAATGAAATGGACGAGTAATTTTCAGAGTCGCGTACTTTCACTTTTTCTCTTAGAAATGTAAAAATCAACTCCAAAATCTCCATTATGATAAGGTATAATTCCTTTGGCCTTACACACATGTTTCTTTATGTGAAAATATCTCGATCAGAATTCTCAAATTCCATTGCAAGTATTCTAATGGTCCCCAAGATTCCAGCACAGTGCCTTAAAACCTTTTCCATTGTATGTTAATAGATTAATAGAAGTTGAATAGATAACAAAAGAGTTTCTAAAAAGGAAAAGAAAAGAAAATAACAATGGAGAAATTTACACTTATCATTTAACAACTCTACTAGCACTTCAATGGTACCACTGCTTCAAAGAGTAACCTATTGTAATCTCAATGAAAGTTGCAATTGATTCATTTTTCTAAGATTAGCATTCTGCATCTAAATTTACAAACCTAGTATATGATTTTCTTATCAGTTTGAAAATGCCCCTCTTAACAATCATGCCTAGTATATGATTTTCTTATCAGTTTGAAAATGCCCCTCTAACAATCAAGCTTTCAGCCCAGCATTACCCCCAACCTTGAGGTTCATCTTCTACTGCATATAAAAATTTCGTAACAGCTCCTGCCTGCCTCCATCATGGTGATGCTCCATTTGTTGATTGACCAAGCCACACCAATGCCATCCCTTAAATAAACAGCATTGCTCCAACAAAGTTTTGTGAATTAAAGGTTGAAAAACCCAACAATTTGAGCATGCAATTCTCCATGGTTCTGGTGTTAACAGCAGTATGTTCTTCCTGCATATGTAGACATCTCTGCAGGCAAAGCACTTGCAAATAAACCCAGCTCTTCAATATCTGTATCAGTTTCCATTTTCCTTGCAGCTGGAAGGGTTTGGGGTGGACGATGCAACTGAACTCACACCATTCACCTTCCCTGGCCCAATGTGATTTTCTTGTGCAGTGTCTGCTTTGGGTTCAGAAAATTTTACTGAAACTTGTTCTGAAAGTGGTTGTTGCTGTTGCATCAACTCCATGAGCTTGAAGGCTGGCACGTCACCATTACAATACCTGTGCCACATGTTTCTGTATGCAGACTCTAGCCCCCGTGTGAATTTCGCTCCATCACAGACTGGTGACTTCATCATTTGTTCTCGGAGAGTCATTCTCAGCTCTGCTAAAGCTGGGACATCAGAGGCCAATTGCAACACCAACCGGACATATTCGTCTTCTGTTCTGGCAATCAAATGCCCAAGCCCTGGATTTACAGTCAATCGAACATTTCCACATAACATTATAAGTTTTTAATGAAAATTAATAACTGCAAGATACCAAAATAAAAAAAAAAAGTAGTAAGATCATCTAAAAATTAAGCTGCCCATGAACTTTTTAAAGCTTGATTAAGTGCGTTAAAAAAGGGAACAGATAAAGGATGAGAGAGTTTGCATCATCTTAACGGAGCTGTATGTAAATTGTCTGACAAGCTGAATATCGACCCAGACAATAATACAAGACAGATGCATCGTGTTTAATGTGGAACTGCCTTTGGCGGGTTGAGATCTAAAATTTTGCAATGATGTAATTTGCATTTTAGAGCAAGAGGCAGATCAGGGTCAAGAAACAGGACATTTTACCAGCATAAGTGCCAAAAGAAGGATCATAAGTTTAGAACGATTATAACAAGTACCCAGATATTCTAGACATTCTGTGCTTGATGATTGGACACTTTTATCATTTCATAGCATATATTACAACTTAAGAAGTAAGAGCTAATGTGGAAATACCCAAAAAAAAAAACATGGAACTTTGAGCATTAAGCCATCTGGTTCCAACTCATCATTGTCCGCATATATTCAGAAGAAATTCAGAGGCAGGCTGGTGCTTATATGATGATCAGCATGAACAACGCCATTAAATCCACGGTTCAAAGTACCAGACTTTACCATCCCATATTGAGCATACTGTACCAGTAGCGAACTGATACTTAATATGAGGGATGTACTGAGAACTGACCCATATCGACATTGTACCAGACTGGTACCGATTGCAAACCTTGATTAAATCCACTACCAAATTAAAAAGGAAATCTAAAAGCAACAGAATTCCTAGCCATTATACATTTCACTACAGGGTTGTTCGTTTGCCTGCAAAAGGCAGGTTGCTATTGCAGATGCTGCGATTGAATTGAGGCATCCAAAACAACTGTTTAGATGCTTGCAATTGTAACTGCAGGCTGCAATTTAACTGCAAAAAGTGGCCCAAATCTTGCACTTGGAATTACAAGCAAAATTGGTTGCAATTCCAATGCCAAGATTTGTTGCAACTGGAAGCAACCCTTGGAGTCCCTTCACCACTGTCACTTGTTGAAATTCAATATTATATAATTTTAACATATTAAATATATTACTTATTTTAATAAATAATATTATAAAAATATAGATTTATTATTATAATATCATTACATAAATATAAAATAAATTTATATTATTATATCATTATCAGAATTAATGTTATGATGTTAATATAATTATTACCATGATCATTATTTTAATTATTAATATGTATCATAATGATTCTTAATTGAACATATATAATGTTATAATAACCATCATTACATTATAATAACTATTATAAATATTAGTTATTGTAGTAATACATATTATGAATAAATATATGATTATAACAATATATTAATTATTGTAATATCAAATTATTCTAGTTATGAACTAGTACAATAATTATTTTATAAAAATCCAATAAATTTCAATAATAATGCTAGTAATATGATTATTATTGTACTATAATAGAAAAGTATATTAGTATAATAACTATTGATTAGTCATAACATATTTATTTAATTATATTGTATCATAATGATTATTATAATCATCGATAAATAATACAATAATAATTGTAATTATATTATAGTAACTATTATATAAGAATTATTAGTTATTATAATACTAAAAATTATAAATATATATTTACGATTACAATAAAATTTAATCATTATAATATTAAATTATTTTATAGTGATATATATTACTACTATAATTATAGTTACAATAATCCATTAACAATTCAATAATAAATAATAGTATAATAAATATTATAGTATAATAAAAAAGTAAAAGTTCACTATTTTTTAGAGATAACCTTGCCAAATCTCAACATAGTACAACCAAATGGTTGAAATAACATTTGCAATTTTCAATTACAGATAACCAAATACAAACAATTTTTGCAACAATAATTCCAATTGTAGCTTGCATTTCAACTGCAAATTAACAAAAACAGTTCCTATACTTCTTAGGTAGAGTTGCATGGTGCACATGTTCTAGGTAGCTCTATTCACCCACCAGGCCTGCTCAAGCCGAAGCCTTTTGGACAGGCTTGGTGCAAGATTTAAGGCTTGGCAGGTTGCCCGGGCCTGAAAAATAAGCATATTCATTGACCAGGTTGGGGCTTGAGGATTAAAGTCCGGCTGGAGCGCGGCCTGGCCATAAACTTTTTTTGACGCTAGAATTTTATGACTAAACACTAGAATTTGTTGGTATGTGAACTTAATCAGAGAAGATCTAGATTCTTAAAACTACCTTATTCAGTTATTGAGTATTAAAATTGCTGCTGATAATATTTATTTATTTATATTTAGCATTTTTAGGCTTTTAAGTATTTTTTAATATTTTTAAAAACTTGAAAGAAAATGGGTAGGAAGCTTAAGGGCCGGGCTTGGGCTTGGAAAATAGGCCCGAAGGCCGGGCTTAGGCTTGAAAAATAGACCCAAAGGCCGGGGCCTAAGTAAATTGTGTTAACATTTGGGTTCAGCGCAGCCTAAGCCTGGTTCAGCCTGGCCCATGAAAAGGTCTAGTTCTAAGTATGGTAATTAAAAGGTAAGAGTTGGGATGATGTTAGCAATTATAGTCTAAGGAGAAGTCTCTCACCAACTTCAGTGAGAAGGCTGACACCAACATTATGAGCATGTACTGAACCTGCCATTGCAACACATGGAACCCCCATGTATAAAGACTCGCATGTAGTTGTTGTTCCTGCATATGGAAATGTATCCAAGCTGCACAATAAAGAAAAAAGTCAGAAATCATTTGCAGTACCCAGTAGTTGTGAGATGCTGGATGATTTGGTTTAAATATTCTAGATGGAAGAAACCAAGATAAAGAATGTCAGAAACGAGTTCTAATTGACAGCTGAAAAGTATATTAACGATATAAAATGGTGCTTGGTCCCGATTAGGGATTGGTTCGGTTCAGTTCAATATACCCAAACCGCCCGGTTTGGAATGGTTCAGCAAAACTTGCTATGAATTCTTAGGATCAAGGATTGTTAGCATTGACCTGAACCCAAATATGACTTGCTAGCAGGTTAGCTAAGGTTATTGGCCAATCAGTCAAGCTGACCTAAACCCATTTATCCACCTAATTCAGGATTTTTTCTATTTCCTTTTTTCCAAGGTCTACGTTTTGTGACAAACATATGGGTTTTCAACCGCACTGTTTTGCACTATTTTAGGCTATAGTTTTAGGCTTTGTTTCATGTGTTGCTACTTTTCTAACAAGCATTACAAATCCATCTCTCAGATGCAGTTGATGGAAGGCATCCCAAGTGTTGGATCCATGACATAGGACTCTGATCAGCAAAAGCAACCAAACTGGATCCTAGCACCAGCTCTCCACTGCCAAGTCTATAAACACCCTAAATCCCAATTGTCTCCATTAGCCCGTAACCATGGATAATCTTCACCATCAAGTACTTCCTGAGAACCCTCGATCTCATCCTAGCTCAATAATGTCCTGCCACATTGTAGTTGCTTGAATCATCTTATCAGCATCTCCATTGGATGATGAGAAGCAAGTGAAGCAGAGATGACAGAGGCAGCTGAGAAGAAGAGATTGAGAGGATGAGCAAGACGGGGAAGGGAAGCAAGGTGGAGAGAAGGATCAATAGCTGGTGGGAACTGGCAATGAAGAGGATACAAATGGCCGACAGGAAGAGGCAAAATTGAGACAGAATGACTTGGATTAGAGATCAAGGTTTCTTCACCTTTCCTTTTTCTATCTACATATGAAGCGCAATTAGTATGGAGACACTATATCAATATCTAATGGCTCAAAACAATAAAGTTCAGCTTATTGGAGATGGATACCATGACCTAATGGCCAGATAATACCCAAACTTGACCTGTCAGCAGGTAAAGAAAGTTTGAGCTTTATTCAACTTGTAAACCTAATAAATTAGGTATTGGGTCAGAGTTGGGTCAAAGGTTGAGTAAATAATAGATCTATGCAAATAGATTGTTGCCAATCTCAGCCAAATGGGCTAGGTTGGGCTACCATTTCTCAAGCCCATTGAAAATCATGTTGAGCTCAGTCTAGCCAACCTTTAGCCTGGCCCTGCTTGAAAATTTTATACATATAAATTTAATTTATATAGAGTTATACTTAAAATAGCATTATATATTTAAAAGAAATTAAAAATAAAAAAGAGAAAAAGATAGGATCGGAGAAACCCTAAATTCTCTCCCTCTCCTCTCACGCTACCCCACTCCTCTCTGCCCCCATCCCCACCCTCCATTTGCTCTCTCTCTCACACACTCGCCCTCTCCCTCTCCCTCTAAGGCCTCTCTCTCCAACCTTCATCACTAGCCGCCTCCTCCCTGGCCCTCGGCTAGCTTCTCCTCTTTGTCCCTTAATGGATCTCTTTTCTCTCTCTTGCCATCCATCCCACTGACTGGCTTCTTCCACCCCCAATATCTCCTCTTCCAGTCTTCTTGGGTTGGGTTGGCTTGGATTCGGTAGTCATTAGAGCCAACCTTCAGACAGCCCGACCTATCGAGCCGATCGGGCCAGGCTAGGCTCGAGCCTGACATTGTTACCTTGATATCAGACTCGGTCAACAAATGCTCAACGATAATAATCAAGTCCAAATCAATTTTGCCACCTAATATTATAGGCAACACAAATATATATAAAAGGTTAGCAAAACAAATTAGACAAGTTATCATGATCTCTACAAATAGATTAGGATTTATTATAACAAAATCAACCAAAAACAGTATCACATTCTTGTTATTTCAATTGGTTAAAAGGCTCAACCAAAAAATTAAGTTAATAAATCAGTTTGAAGATGGCATTTTGAAGGAAAAAAGGGGCCAATAATTTGAGGTAGTTATGGAATAAAGACATACCACAATACTGTATTATGAAACAAAGATTTGCACAAGCAACTAATGATGTCAATGTGTAAAACAATTCACTTATCATATGAAGAATTTTGAGTAGGCCTATCTCAAGGCCCAAGAGAAAATCTTATGAAATTCAAGACAAAGGAGGCTAAAGGAACGAATTGGCGATGTCTTGGTTTGCAGCGATAGCAAGTTCTACCAGTTGTTATTTTAAGAAAGGGAAGTCTTCATCTAAGCTGGGCATAAAATAGACATGAAGGCTGCAGAAGCCATATGGTATATATCTTTATCGATGCTTGATTCTAAATGATAAAAAAAGAAGCAAAGTGACTATATACCAGAAACATATCAGATACATTTGCTCTACAAGTGTCTTGATTTGTAAAGAAAGCATGGCATTCAGTATGGAATCTTATTGGGAACACAAATGACCCCAACTAAGCTAATGACCATGACTTAACTGAAGTGAAAATGATGGTTGTCTTTTGCGCACACACATGCATCATATTATATATATATAATGGGAGGCTAGCAAATGATAATCCAACAAGACCAAAGTGCAATAACCTGACTTATAACTAGAAGCATACATATACATTGGTATGTGCTTATAACCCTTGGAATTGAATCAGTCTGTGGAAGCACTAGGTCTTGTCAAGAATCATTCTATGCGACATGCCTTCAGAGACTAATTTATAAGACTTTTACAAATGAACTTTTGGGTTTTAGTAATGTTTAGGTATAAAGGAATCTATGTGACTTTAAAGATTTGACAAATATCGTTGCATCTAAAAGATGCAATTTTGACTCAGAACCAAAAGTCAAAGTTTTGAACTGAAGTTGGGAAATCAACTTTTTATTATTAAGGATGGAATTTTAAGTATTTTTGTTTAGTTCAAATAAGGTAACTTTCATTTACATGTAATGTTTCAAGTAAATGTCAATTTACTTAAATGAATTACATGTAAATAAGTCCTTTTATTATTAAGGTAACTTACTTCTGCCTGGCTGCGTTTCTTACATTGTTGCTTGCCGAGTTGCATAATTGAGCCAACTAACCGACCTAATCTTTAGCAATCAACCTAAGTAGTGAACCAACCTAAGCAAGTGATAGATCTAGTGGACCCCACATATTTGAACCACCTCTCTCCACCTACAAGTAGAGGCAAAGAGGGCAAAAGGTGAAGGGGAAAGAGGGTGCACATGGGCCTTTCGATGAAGAAAATGATGACGACGACAACGATGATGCTTGAACATGATTTGCATTTTATTTTCCCCATTAACTTCTCCATTTATCCTGGATTTTATGTTTAATGCTTTTGAGAGTTCTATTCATTCTTAGGCCTACATATTTGATTCCTCTAAAGGTGACTTTTTGACATTCTTAAAATTTAACTTTCTAAGATCTGTTCTGTTTTTTTTTTCATGAGTTTTGTGACTGTCTCAAGTTTAAATATTGATTAAAATCCAAGTTCAAAGGTCCCTCCAAAATTTATGATTTTCTTGGCAAGTTATTCTTTCATGTGTTTTAAATTAAATTTCTGCACCTAGATGTTTATCTTCAATGCAAAGTTACATGTCTTTTTGAAGTTCTAAACCTTATAGTCAATCCAAAAGTTTATACTTTGGAAACCTAGACTCTATAAAGTTTTAAGTTGTTTTAAATATTGCAATAATTACCAAGTCCTTGCTATCATTTATATGAGAAATTTGAACTTGAGACAGTTTTGAAATTATTCTTGATTTCTGCTGGAAAATGATGAAACCATGAGTTCCTGAATCGATATTTTGAGCGTGCGCATCTTATGGCTTGAAATCATGTATTTATTAGAATCTCCTAGACATCAATTTCAAAATGGTGTTTTCTCTTTTTGGAGATTTTAATAATTGTTCAATATGGCATTAGTGGATCTATGTTACTTTTAGTTAGTGACACAATAATGAATTCTTAATTAAAAGTGAACCTCTAACTAGGTGGTATATGAGTGGCCTCACTTGAATTATCTACAAGGAACCTCTGGCTAGGTGGCATGCACAAACTCTCAGCCAAGTGGGCCCTGAGGATATGAGTGGCCTCATTAGTATTAGCAACGAAAATAATAAGGGACCTCATCTGCATTATCAGCGAGGATATGTGGTGGCCTCGCTTGCATCCGCTATAAGGTTATGAGTGGCCTCTCGAGGGTATAACTGAAACTTTATAACTTTCTCATTGTTACTTTGAGTAAAATTTGTTATTTTGTTTTGACTATCTCATTGTTTCTTCTTTATTAGAGGATATTAATTTCTAGGAGTTTCATTGTCGAAGTGATTTAGTGAACCTTCACGTAAAACTTTGAAAAATATGTAACTTGTGACCTAATGTGAATTATTTAAACCCTTCTTGAAAAATGATGTTGATGCTTTACAATAATTCTCTTTCTTATTGGAATTTTTGATTTAATTTTAGTGAACCACACTTGGATTTTCAAGATATTTTGAATTATGTGTTACAATTTAAGAGAGGGATTTTTTTGGTGAAAACCCAAAATGTTGATAATGGTAGAATTTTACAAATTGAGCTTTATAGCCCTCTTTATGTATTATACAATTTTCAAAGGATTAAGTGATTATAATGGGCCTTTTAAAGCAATGGACTGGGTGACTTGAAGTTGCCTTTTGAATTTAGTGACTATTGAAGCTACATCAAAAGCATAGTTTTATATTGATATCATTGAAGCCTTGAAGGTCTGGCATTGTGTACCAGGGATATGTTTACGTTGTAAAGTGGATCTTGACTCAAATTTTTTGGATTGTAATGCATTTGTCCTATCTTGTTGGAGCATATGATTTCTTTGAGGATTTTAAATCTTAATGATGTTTGATCAATTATGATGGCCAAACCTTGGGAACTAGAGCAAGTTCCAATTTCGGAGCATGACATGAAGAAATCATGGTTGAAATGGATATATAATTATGGAATGTTATGTAACTATAGTGGGCTAGCTAAAATACAAGAAAAGAATTATTAAAAAAATGTTATGGCACTGGACGTTGAACGATGTGGAAAATCGTACAAGAAAAGGCCCAAGCAGATAACATAAGCTTTTTCAAAGAACATGTTCAAGGTGAATGAGTGGTAACTCTAAAAACTGAAGAACACAGAATGAGCAGATCAAAAGAAACTTGAGATTTGCACCTACAGATGTCAGCATGATGGAGGATGAACAAAATAATAAATGCATATGGCATGATAAGTATATATCAGGAAGAAGGCGACATATAAACAAAAGCATGTTGATGCAGCATTTACAGATGAATGTAAATAGATGCAGTAAATGACCATTTTTTACACATCACCTATGAAAGAAATTTTAATGTAATCCTTCACCTGATATCCATTAGGGAATATGCTTGCATATGGTCATGGTTCAGAAGAATTAGAGGTAAAAGGTCGACACGTGAAGGTTCCAGTCCCAGTTGCTCCAACATTGAAAGAAACCTTAGTCTTACACTATCACAACAGAAGGGTTTACACTTGACTACAAGTCGGGAATTTGGAAGCGCACATAATATCCTTGCCCAAACTTGCAACACTTTGGGTGTTATCTGTAAAGAAATTGATGAATTAGAAGTAGCTTCCCAGCTTTGACATAGAGTAGAATGATGACAAGTGGTGGATTTTTGCAAAGCACTACCTTTGCTAAATTGTTGAAGCTCCCAAAGGTAATGAAACCATTGGAAAGAGCTGGCGTTGGAGAAACAGGACCAGCTTCTGGAGAAGGCGTATAGCAAAGAAAACATTCAGGTAGACGAACCAACTCCTCAACATGCCTGCCAAGTAAAATAACCATCATATACTGATAACTTAATAAAAAACAAACAGGAACAAAATATACTGAATGACTGTCAAATCAAAAATAAGTTATAAGCTTACTTCTGCTTGGTCGTAAGTGGATCAGCCAATGAGTCTGTAATTCTGTAATCAATTGTAGGCAAACCAGTTGTATTTGGGTATCCAATCCAAGTTACCTATAAGTAGAACAGAAGAGATGGTATTAGAGAGGCAAATGTCATAGAAAATGATTATTGCAGAAAACTGCAAATCATAACACAAAAGATATATGGCTTCATCTTTTTTTTATCAGGGACTGTGTTGCAAGGGGACCATTTGAAAATGCAAAGCTTTTGATGGAAAGGGGACATTATTTATTGTCATTTGATTGAAAAAGTTTGGAAAATGATGACGATTTACAGGATGAGCTTGCCCCTGGAAAAATGATGGTAATGGTAGATGACATGGTGGCAGCGGCAGCAGCAGTTGAGGAGTGCGACACTACTAGATGGTAAAGATAGAACAAGGATGTTATTGGCAGCAAGTAGGTGGCAGAGCTATCATGATAAAGGAGGGTGGATGGTGGCACAGGGCACAGTGATCGCAGCCATAAAGTGAGTGGTGGTGCCATGGAGGGCAGTCTAGTGGACGGACAGCATTTCATGAAGAATGGTCAAAATTTTGGCAGTGGAACCTTTTGTTTTCGAGTATTAATTGGCAGAGAAAAATTAACAAATGCCAACCATATCAGGACAAACCAAAAGCAAGGCTGTAAAAACCATGACAAGAAAAATACCTGAACAGGGGCAGGTCGGCAGGCCATCATCCCTAACTTATTGTTTGCAGTATGACCTGTGAGTTCTACCAATATGTCAACTTTATCATCTCTAGCCATGCTAGCAACCTTCTTCTCATCAATCCCACAAATATCTCTCCATAGTCCACCCTTTTTCAAGACCCTATCCCTAAATTTAAGGGTCTTGGCATCTGCCTGAAAGATCATATTAAGAAGCAAATAAGAACAAGAAGAAGCACCATCTGCAGAAAAAGAACAGTATTTCCTTACATTACATGATAAGACAAACTATGTAAAATCATCAGAGAGAAATGAAAAGCAAAAAAAAAAAAAAAAAAGAGATGCACTGGCATTCTACAACCAAATCTTTGGTTTCCCCATCATATTAAAAATTAGCTGTCCAAAGTTCATCTGATACCAACATTTAATGTAAAACTATTAAGGGAAACAAGGAAAAAGGGTTAAAAAAAACACTACTAGTTACCTTCACAACTGCAGAGTACACAACCACCATGTAATTTGTATAGTCATGGTGTGAAAGGGGAGCTTCTATGAAATATGATACAGAATGAGTAAAATAATCTGGGGACACATATCCAATTACTAGTGGTCGTTCCATATCCTTGGGATTATCCCAACTAGTGTACTGTGGATATAGCTTCGTAAAGCGCCTTCCCCATTCACTGTGAAACAACATTAGTATTTAAGAATAGGAATATGCAAAAGGCATACATATATAACAAGGTCAAACGGCAGTTACATGAAAGCAGCCATAAGTCACTTCTATCTGTTAAAACAATTAGCGATATGAAGAACAAGAGGAAAGCAGGTAGTAATTAGGTAGTATTTAGCTCAGTTTCCTGAAGCGACAGTGGGTAAAGGACTAAACGTACAGGGTTGCAGATCTCTCAATGAAATTTAGAATAAGGAAATGCCTAATAAGCAGACATAGGTTACGGAGAAGGTGCAACACCACAGGCAGAAGTTTCCTGCTACTAAGGTATTTAGTGCAAAATGACAGCAGGGAAAACTAACTTCTGTGATAGTTTAAGAGAAGAATGATGGTTTTAACACGGATTCCAATTCTAAAGTATTATTATTTGATCAATGAAAATGATAGATCTTCTAACTGATTTAATAGTGCAGGAAGAACTTCCAGCTTCCTTGAAGTATATTAACTTTTGCAGACTGTTGGGCAGTACATGAATAACTGAGAAGCTATACAATTATCACATTTTCATGTATTTATATAAAACTAGAATGTTGTTTTCTAAAAAAAAAAAATAACCAGGTGACTAATGACAGTGCATAATTCTCCACTACATACAACCACTAGATACACAGTTTAGGTGGTTTCTTTTTTTTTTCTTTAAGAGGGGGAGGTGGTGAGGATAGGGACTAATATGGACATGTCATTCTCTAATGGTACAGGCCTGCCATTTGGCATGTCTAATCTCTGAAGCACTTTAATAAATTTACTCTTCATATCTGCAAAAGAAGACCCTTCCAACTCCTGCCTACCCCTCAAACAAATAATAATAGTTCAAAAAATTGTGTATCTACAGTGACTAAGATGCATCATGAATCTAGACAAAACAATAAAGACCTCGATTGATCCTTTAACAAGTGATGACCATCATGTTACTGTTTGAAATGTATAATGATCCCCACACAACATAAAAGTATACCTTACATAAAGAGCTAAAATTCTGAAAGAACTAAGCGGTTTAAAAGGCAAATATACTAACCATTGATAGGATCATAATACCAATATGCTCTTTTTTGCCTTGCGATTTGTACTTGTTGTGCAGGTGAAACCAAGTATATAGCAATATAATAGTCACCTAACCTTGAAAGGGTAACTACTAATCAAATTCACTCAAGGTTCAAGGGAGGAACAGAAACCCTTAAAAAAGGTAAGCTGGCAGTTGACCAGACCAGATATTTTAAATTATTCCATCTAGGAGTGGGTGCAAGGTTCAGCATACATTTATATGGCTGCCTGTTATATAATGTTAGATCTACAAGAATAGCAAATATCATACAATAAGGTCTCACATATTGGGTAATTGGGCCACCTAGAATCTAGCAGAATGCCAATGTTCCATCAAAATGAATTTCCAGAAAGAAACTAAAGGTTTATAAGAGTCAAACTAAAGGCACAAGCGATCTGAACCAATGAGTTACTAAAAAAATCACATATACTAGCAGACACAAAATAAAACAGGTTTACATGACTAAATGGCAAAAGCATATACATTACAGGTAGAAGTGGCTAGAAACAGAAAGTTTCCTGCCTCACAAGGGAAGCAGTACTCCAGATCAACAAGAAAAAACCTAAAATGAGAAAAATATGACTCGGAAGTAACAACTTCTTGCATAACAAAAGTGCAAAACAAATGATAACAAATAATGATAATATGTACAGATCGATCTCTCCTAACTTTCATACTCTGATATTATGACAGAAAGGCAAGTGGTACTTTGGAAATTGGCTTCCTTTACGTCTTCCAATGAAAAATGTGAGTATTCAAAAAGAAATAAAGCCAAACCCTTTTTAAATACAAATAGGAAAAAATATTTTCATGCTAGGTAATCCTTTGTACCTGTGAGCCTCAAAAAGCTTATCATCTGTTCCCTCATGTATATAGTTCATAGCAAGCAACCGGTTCTGAAAACAGGTCATAGTCCAGAATTGGTACAGAAAGTATTAAAACGAGGCTGAAAAGAGAAGCTTATAAGAATGAAGCAGCACAAAATTTCAGCATCTGATAATACAGTCACACTAAGCAAAGGTCAAATATTAATGAAAACTAAGGATGTAATATATCCAATTATGTGAAGAAATGCTGCACGGTACAGAACATACTAAAAACTAGCTGCAGCACAAGCTTTGCCAGAATGACTTAAGCCATAGCAGTAATTCACAATGCTACAGTACAAGTTTATAATAATAAAAATGGTTGAAACCACATCAACTGTCAATGAACTAAACAATCTGGCAACTGCACGAGCTAACGGTAGAAGGTTATGTAGCAATGACCACATACTGTGATTATAATTTAATAGAAATGTTAAGCATGTGCCAAGAAACAACAGTTATTTCTTGATTAGGAAAAACAAGTCAAATAATCAGAGGAAAAAAGAGAAACCACAAACAGTTTCCATTAACTAGAAGAAAACAAATTAATAAATAATAGTAAAGAAAAGGTCCATTCAAGGTGTTAGAAATGGCAAATATATAGAATTATAAAAAAGCAGTGGAATTCTAACTAGTCATCAGGAGATTTGACAGTTCATAGTTGCAGCATGATAACATCAAAAAATAGTCTTAAGCACTAATTTCATTGCACATATGATGAGGTTCATGACATGCAATTAGCAGATGATTATGCTGAATGGATGAGACAAGAACAAGCTGGATGTTGATTACAAAATAATAGATATGCAAGGAAGTTCTGAAAGACATGGGCATAAAAATCAATCAAACATAGAAGCATATGCGTGTGTATGTGCCACTACAGCACCCAAGCTTAATCAGTGTTTTCCACTTTGCACCAACTACATGTCTAGGCAAGAAACCACCAATTTTTCTTTTTTAATTTTCCAGTATTTTAGATGCTGCAGACCAATGGTTAAGGTGAGAATTTGCATTTTAAAGAGTCACCCACATATCTTGCAACAATAAGATCGGGGCTCAGGTATCATTGATAGTACAATAACTCCTATATTATTTACAATTGTATTGGGAATCTAGTGAGAAGGCCTTAGTAATTCAGGAAGTACCATAAATATTGGTGTCATAGATACCTCAAGATATAAAGGGTGGAGCTAATGAAGTTTAATTTTGTAGTGTTGCTCACCGCTTATTTTAATGAGATGAGAACTTATCTGATCAAAATATGGCTGAAAATGTTTAGGGGTCAAAGCATCTGCAATTAAGAGAGCCAACTGCAAATGAAGACTGGAGAAGGTTCTAATAAAGAAATGGGTTTAGACTTGTGCAAAGAATGGTAGAGGACCAGAGCAGAGGGGTGGGGGAAGCCAATATGATAAGACGATTAAAAGTGCTTAGACTGATATTTAGTTCTGATAAAAGCATAAGATTAAACAAGGGCAACATAAAGTCTATAAGGCTTCTAAAGTTTCATTCTAGTATAACAGATTTATCGACTCTTAATGAAAAAAAATCGAGAAGACTTCAATAAGACAAGTCGCCTTGTTATACGATGTTAGCAGTTACAGAGATGCACGATCAAAGTGGGAGAAAACAATAAGAAGCAGATGTACATGGGGCAACAAGATACAGTGCATTACCCTAAGCAGAAGCTTTGGCTAGCAAGCTTAAAGAAGCATGAAGTGTAATACCTGATACCAAAAACTGTGAAGTCATAATGACATATATTCTACATTTTGTGCAAGTGGTGAAGCACATGAGTTGCTTATGGTGGTCATTGTCCAGCAACATGCAAAATATTTGGGAAAGCAAGCTACTAGCATCTATAAAGCATGGACATGGATATGGGATACAGAAATATGATACGGCGAGAAAAGTAGGGAATGATACAACCAGGATAAATTAATGAATATAAACTATATGTATGTGCGTATGTATGTATGTATGCATGTATTTTATATTCATACATGCATGAATATTACAAAAGTATAAATGCATATGTATGTAAAATGGATACCTATAAATAATATAGCCTGTACTTTATAATATCCTTTTTTACAAGCTCATTTTTTCATCAGCATTATTTGAGTTAGCATTATTTCATTCAAATCCTGACACCAATCCATACTTCTTAGTTAAATATTAACATCATAGATTATAAAATTGACCATCATCATTAAAAGCTTATCGAAAAAGAAAGAAAACAACCTAGCGCTCATGTTTGGAGGTATCAGAAAGTATCTCTAGGGTATTTAAGAAGTATCAAGAATGTTTTTTTAAATTTGGAAAAATAAGCTACTTTACACAAGTATCAGACATATCTGAGAAATATCCAACAAGTATTAGTATCCGATACATAAACCAATACGGACATGGCAAATGATTTGAAGTATCCATGCTTCCTAGGGCACAATTGAATGCCTGAATTTTAAGAATCATTCATGTATCATAAGAAGAACAAAAGGAGGCTTTAAGTCTACAAAGTTGAGTGAGAAAATTTTTAGTCAGATTTTTGTAAGTATGGTCAGAACCTAATGATTTAACAAAATAAGAACTATAAATGAAAATAATACCTGGCCTGCATTACGTGAATCAGGATCAATATGAAGGCATCTCTCATATGCCTCTATAGCCAGAGCAATATTGCCTGCATCTCTGTAAAGGACCCCTAAACAACCAAAAATGTTAATGATAAATATGTGAACAAGAAAATTAATTCCTTAATCCACTTATCAAATTAATACAATTCATTCATTAACAGAAAACATGAAACTTATACACTATATATCAAATTCCTGCAAAAGGAATGACAAAATTAACATTGATAATAATAAAGTATAAACTGATGATCAACAGATTAACAATATTTATTGGTTTCTACAGGATGAGCATAATGGAGAATATTCAAGTATAGCTTTTAGTGGTTAGTATTTGATGGTTCAAATCCACTTTAGGCAAATGCGACAGGACCATGATATGTCATACCGGCCTGAACTGGGCGGTACGAGATGTACCATACCGTACTGATTCGGTACCGATGGCGTACTGATACTTGGTACGCCAAAAAATATGTATCGTACCATACTGACACTGTGCTAGTGTGGCACTGATACGGGGTCTGGTACCGAGACGGCAAACCTTGGATAGGACTAAGATGTTCATAGCAAATTTGTTTCAAACAGATCAAAAATGCTGCTGAAATAGTAATGGAGAAATATTCCCACTAAAATTTCTTTGAAAGCTATGATAAAATTCTGACAAAAGAGCTTAGCTGCTTCCTTCTGTTACATGAAATCTGATGACAAAGCCTATGCTGCATAAAGGATTTAGTTCCAGCCTTCGGAATTTAAATTTGACATGTTGGCCTATATTGCCTTGTCTCTTCTTGATTAAAATGTACTTCAATCAAGAAGTATATCTTCCTTAAAAAACTTTCTTTTTTGGTGGGGGGGGGGGCTTACAAAACTTTATTACACATCATCACCGTGTGCTAGAATCAGATGAAAATAAAAAGACTATAGCAGCTTCCTTTAATCAATGCATACCATCATGGGATGCTTGAAAAATCATAGGTTTGGGAACAAGGTTCGCCAGACCGGTACAGGAGGGCGTACAAGCCGGCGACCGGTTTGGCGCGGTATAGGTCCATACCATTGCCGTTCTAGGGCGTACTGACAAAGGGAGAGAAGGAGGGAAAGGGGGAGAGGGAGAAGGAGAGAGAGGAAAATAAAAGGAGAGAGAGGCAGAGGGAGGGACAAGGAGAGGAAGGAAGGAGGATGGAATATTATTGGATGTGAAAACAAGGAATGGAACAAGAATTTATCTGGAAATCAATCTGCAAAGTTCAAGGTGATTACTGTTCTAGCAGTAACCTCTAAGGTTCACACCATCAATACCAATTAATTAGTGAATAATGATGCCCATCTAGAAGTAGTAGCAAAGTACCAGATGAAGTTATTATATGATCCATCCAGACCAGAATTCATGTATCAACTGAATTTTCTTTAGAAAAATCAATTAAATTGATAAATAAACATAATCAAAGTAAGAACAAGCCTTGTCTGTCTATCTCAAGTCATAAAAGCTAACCATGCTTGTGGAAAGTAGTATTACTTCTTGAACATAATGAGAGAATATGCTCCAAATTCTACTCTAATTTTTAAAATTAAACCAGGTATTTTTAGTTATTCATGCCTTGGATTTCATTGAAATCTTATAGCATCATTATCACCATCATATGATCAAATCTCTCTCAACCGCATATTAGTTTGTTTACAGATACAATACCAATTCTATAAATTAGATGTAGCAAATCAAGAACTATAGAAAGAAGAAAATGAAAGAAGAAATGTAATTCAACAACTACCTAAGTTATTATATGCTTCTGCATATGCAGGATTGGTTACAATGGCTTTCTCAATCATGCTTGCTGCGGCATCCATTTTACCCTACAATTATAGATAGATCAAATATCTCCAAAAAACTATAGTTTCAATTTTATGCATAGGATGCATGAGTCTGGAAGAGCAAACCTGAACAGTATAAACAACTCCAAGGTTGTTTAGCGACTGTGAGAAGTTAGGTTTAATTGATAAAGCCAACTACACACATAACAAGAAGTGAAAAACGTCATCTGATAGAAATGATGCAAACAATTACAAACAGCACTACATAAAGCATATGTAGAAGTATTTGACTCGCACAACTAAATGTGATTGAACTCACCTGATAACATTCCACGGCTTTGTCGAGATTATCTTTATCCTTATAAATTACTCCTAAATTGTTGCATGCCTCCGCACAATGAGGATTGAAGTGTAATGCAAGTTCATAGAATACAATTGCCTTCATAGATAGATTTTCAACATTTTAGCTACAGGTGAAAATAACTTAAAGAATTCAATGGAACTTGAGTTTAAAAAAAACACCAATCCTGAAAATAAAATCAAAGAGAACAATAAATCTGGAATAACAAACTGAGGGTATAGGTCAAACTATATAAGTTGTAGAAGCAGACGTAATAAAATGCCTTGTTCAGGATAATTAGATGACAAACGTATAAATTGAGAACGACAAGTTAATGAGGTTCTCTTCGACTGACCATGTCAAATTTCAGCATTTCGCCATATGCAACGCCAAGATTGTACATCGCATCAGCATAGTGCCAATTGTAATACAATGCTTTCTTGTAGTATGCCACTCCTTGGTTGATATCACCTTCCAGTTTTACCTGATAACATACTACAGCATTATAGTTACTTGTGCTTAAGAAAAAAAAACATCTTGTACGTTCTTTCTTTTGTTATAAAACTTCACAAAGAAGTTCATTTTGAAGTAGCAGCAAAGAAAAAAGCAGTGAATATTAGTACAATTATAATGTGTCAACAGAACAAGTTCAATACGATACTAGGGCCAGACTCAGCTAATCAAAACACAGAAAAAAGAAAATGAAAAGACTTGGTTAGCTTAAGAGGGACAATAACCGGAAAATATGACAGCATACCGAGTAGCATAAGATAGCTATACTAGTTTTGGTAACAAAATAGACGAGAATAACACTTATAAATCATAATAACAGTTTATACGTATGAAAGAATAAGCATGCCAATTGTCATCACTAGCTAGAAGCCAAAGACACGCATACAAAAGTTGCAACAATTGAGGGCCTGTTTGAATGATTGGGCTAAAAATCCTATAAAATTTGTGGATTAGGCCAGCACAACCAGCAAAATCACAATATTACAGGCTGTGCTAGGCTTATATTCATAAATACCTAGAAATAGCTTTAGAGCGGGCCAGCCCGAATCCCATAGGGAGGACAAATAAAAAGACCTATCTTGGGCATAGCCTGTAATCCTGTGATTTTGCTGGTTACACCGGCACAATCGACAAATTCTCTAGGATTTTCAGCTCAATCATCTAAACAAACCCGGAGTTTTAGGTATGTAGACAAAAGACAATCTTCTTCCGATCAATAGTATGTATGTAAGAGTAACTATTATAAGGATAAGCAACAAAAATTTGGAACCAATTAACACCACTTTTGTTCTGTAAGCAATGTGCTCGTTCCCAAGAGAAAAGCAAGCTTCAAGCACAATAACATTTGATTCATAGCCCTTAGGATGCATTTAGAAAAATCACAATGCATACATATCCAATGCATTTGATTCATAGCCCTTAGGATTCATATCCAATGCAGATGGAAAAATACAAAATGGGTGCTCAATGAAGGTGCAAAAGGTAGCTCAATGCACAACTTTCACCACGGAAAGATTGTGGCTTGTGAATATTACCAACACATATTCATTATGAGAATAAGAAAAGGATAGTATTAGATGTAGAGCTCAAAATTCGCAACCTAGACTCATGAACCTGCCCAAACCCTAGGCCTAATCCAAATTTTCCAAAACAAATTCAAAACAAAATGAACCAAATCTAGAATTATATGATCGGGTTACCATTGACAACCAACATTGGATAGGCTGGGGAAGGACCATGGCCTTCCTTCTCATTCATGATTGTTGCCATCATGCTATCTCTAGTTCATCCCTGAAGATAAAGCTGGAGGGATAGAAGGGTGGGGAAAGAGAACTAGAAGTCAAAAATAGAGACCAAAGAGAAGTGAGAGAGATTAAAATGGATAGGCAGTGGGAGGAAGAACACACTAGGAAGAGTGCGTGATTTGGAGAGAGGAAGAGGAAATGAGAGAGAGTGGGGAGTAATGGGAGAGAAGGATGGAGAGAAAGGAGAGGGGCATTAGGGAGGAGTAAGGAATTGGGTGTTAGAAATATCGATATTCTAAACAGCATTCTCGACAACTATATATATTCGAAACCAAGGTCCACCGTACCAGTACCGGTCGGCATACCGGTGGCGGCCCGGACCAGTACGGTACCGATCTAGTCCGGTTCCGGATTCCACACTGATCCAACGCTGATCTACGCTGATCCTGTACCGATCCCGTACCGGTTCTCCAACGACAAGCTACCAGTACCGGATTCCACATTGATCCGGTATCGGTCCTAAGCCGGATCCGTCAGTCCCGGCCGGTACAGACCGGTTTGGCAGACCTTGTTCCAAACCTTCCCACAATTGGCCATTGGCAACATAACCAGCACCCAAACACTTACTAAGACCATTTGGCCTATATATAAGAATTCCAAGCAAGAGCTGGAAGTTTGTGTGGTTCAAGCAAGATTATCATGGAACAAATGGGTTTGACAATTTTTATAATTCCGAACTAGGTGACTCAAACTCCCAGTTTTGATCCCTCAACCCCAAACTAAGGGAAGATGATAAAGCTAAAGTGAAGGCATGGAGAATAAATGGTTGGCAGAAAATAGCAAGTGTTGGTCAAATAGTGGGTAGTCAGATGGGCAGTGATAGCAAAGCTAGTTTTCTCCCATTTCTTTTCTCCATTCTCCCCTACATATCCTCTTGATCTACCTCCTGTTGTACTTCTCCATGCCTCCTTTTTACTCATATGCCTCTCTCCTCCAGTTTGCTCTTATCATCCTCCTTTGTCCTGTCCAAGAACTATCTAAGCAGTTCCCTACATCCCCACTTTCTACCTTAGCACTATAAGTCCCTAGGTTGCCCATTTTTAGCAACTACTTTTCACAATCTCGCAAGAGAGAGAAAGGGTATGAGTCAGGTTCATGGATCAAGGGTTTAACTTTTATGTTGTTCTTCAATTATATGAATTTTAATTTTTAATTTTTCTATTTTAACTAGGTTGACCAAGACCTAACCCGCCCATATTATTGGCCTAATTGGATAATCTAAAAGGCTAGTTCTTAAGGTTATATTTGGGTATACCTGGGTATTAAGGTTTGCTAAATATATGTATAGATCGGAGTATCCAATCACAATTGCTGCATATGCATCTAATATTTATTGACCTTTGCATTATTTATATACATACATATATACACACACATACATACACATATAACACTGCCAATTACAAAAGCACAATTTTTAGCTTATGTGGTAAATCTTCATGGCTAAGTTTACGTAGCTATGTGATTCCTAAACTTGTGACCATGAGTATCTCCTATCTCTATTATACAACAATTCTTCTCTCTTCTTTCAAATTTCTTTATTACTCAAACCTTTGATTGTATTTAATATAGCCACTAGACCTATTCACCGCCCAGACGATCTATGCAGCCCGCTCGAGCCCAAAGCATTTCGAATGGACCTGGGCTTGAAGTTTTAGCTTAGCAAGCCGAGTCATGCTTGAAATACGAGCCTTCTTGTTAAACAGGCCAGATTCAGGTTTAGGTCGGCTCGGCTCGAGCCCAAATAGTATATATCATATATGGGCTCCTAGGCTTGGATATTCCTCTTCAAGGAGCTCCACGGTCCCGCCCCTGATCTCCCTCGATTGGCCTCCCTCTGTCTCAAAGATCCTTCTTGTTCTCCAACTCTCCAAGGCCTTGCTCAGCGATTGCTCCATCCAGAGCCTAATACAGCTCCTCCAAGCCAAAAGCTTCACTAACAAGTTCTATGAGCTCACCTCCACCTGTCTTCTATGCTGGATATTCTTCCGCTAGCTTAGCTTGACGTGGGTGAGGATGTGAGGGATCTAGTGAATCTTGTCCACAGATAGTGCCGAAAGTTGGTAGCAGCCGTGGATTTGGCAGAGGTGATGCTCCGAGGCAACATTCTTGACATCATCCATGAGATCAAGCAGGAGATCGTCCTTGACCGGTCCAAGCTAGAGGCGATGTTTGAAAGATTGGGACTCAACGACTCCCGAAGCTACCGCATCGAGATCGAGTCGCTGGAGTGCAAGTTCGGCAATCGTGTGGTTGAGAAATGGATGGCGACGATGATCGCCTTCGTCAGCCTCGTTCGGTACACCAAGTGCATCCTCTACGACGCCACCTTGAGATTTAGTCTGCCGAAAAATGTAGCTTCTCCACAACAGATCTCGCAGTCGTCGCTGACTTTCGATGCTCGATCTCTCTCAAGCTAATTCAGGATCCCATTGTGGAGGCAAGCAGGAAGATGTACGATCGGGAGTCCATTAGCCGGTGGATCGCTCGAGGAGCAGGCCTAGGCTCGGCCCGAAAGCTTGAAGCATGATAAGTAGCGGGCTAGAACCAAAAAGTAAGCTCGAAGGTTAGGCCAGGTTGGGCTCAGGCCTGATTAAATAAAATGGTTCCTTAGGCCGAGCCCCACCTAAACCAGGCCCGTTAAGCAGGTCTAATAGCCACAAAATACACAAAGGTGAAATCAGATGCAACCGTCACGAGATTAAATTGGTCCATAATTGTGATGGGTTCTCATGCAGGATAATATCTGTAGAGCAATATTTTAACATCAATTCTAACGGATCCAAAGCCACTAAGTTATTAAGGTTCATTGGTCCTGTAGCAATCTATTTGATTGGAAAAAGATAACATCATAGGTGCTTTAGGATAGGAAGAATAAAGTCAGAAATTTTACATTATTTGCTTTGCAATATCTTAGAATAATGCTGGGTTCCAAAAGTACTTTAGGTTAAAGGTCCCCATTTTTCATAATACAGCAGCAACTTCCAAAATTTTAAAAGGCTCACAACTAGATATGTAGCTTTGAAGGAAGAAACTATGTGACACTTGGTGTGGCCGAAACGTGACAGTAAGAATGATGAGAAGCACATAATTATTGAAGAGAACATAGATATATTTAACATTGATGGAGAAAAACCCACAGCAGTCTCATAGGATGCAAATAGGAAAGATTTGGACAAAAAAAATTCAAATGAAAAAAGTAAAGAACTAGAATTTTAATCCTAGAGGAGATAATATCAGTGTTCTCTTTCACAAATTTGACATTGTAGGAGAGTAATTTCAGAAAGAAGATCAAACAGGGAAAAGAAAAGTAGAAGGGCACACAGTAGTTCATAAGGTGATCTTAGAACATCATGTTATAAAGAAGATGTAGAGTAAAAGGAAGTTGGTGCAGCTAAATCCCCTTGCAATATTTTATCAGGGAAGGTATCGAATACAAAAATTTTATCTCAACAAAGTAAATGAGGTTCTTGCTAAAGCTAATAGTTCTAAATCCAACTTTCTCCTGCTTCATCCCATTTTATCCTCTTGCTCTCTTATATGTCCCACTTGAACTAATTTCCTCTCTCTCTCTCTCTCTTCCCCCCCCTCTCTCTCAAATTAAAAAGATCTAACAGTGGGAGAGAAGCAAGAGTTGCACAAAATGGGGAAAAGAGATAGAGTAGCCAAAAAAAGATAGCAGACTATGGAAAACTAATATCGCATTTCGTATGAACTCTATTGGTGGATCATCTACCAACGTAAAGCCATCACAAGAGATTACAGTAGAGAGAGATGATGTCCACTTCATCTGGTGAGAATTAATAAAAAAGGTGAAAAAAGAAACAAAGATTTGCAATCATTTCTGAAGCACTGACCCTTTAGTTTGCAGACTTTTGTTTCAACTATTTCTGGACCGTTAGCTACTTCAGATAACATGGACATGACATGACACAGAATGACACAACTTAGCATCTAAGAATAATATGTCTTGTTTGCATATGCTAAAAGGGTCAGTTCTCAGCAAAACCTCTTGGAGTGTTTTGTCCAAAAACACTATATAATATTCAAATACTTTAAGCGCTAAACAATATCAACTAGAAATAAGACACGTAAAGTATTGTTAAACCACTTTCCTTATTTTCTTTAGTGCAATATAGAGCAAGTGCAAGTTTTAAAAATATCACTGAATAGTCAATTAGCCAATATATTTTAATATGTTTTACTTGCATACAATTTTAAATATTTGTATTGTTCATAAGTCTTCTTCGCATCCCATATTTTAAAGAGATTAAGGGTCTGCTAATTAAGATGTGTGCACTTGGCATATGACCCTATCACCCAGTGTAACAAAGTCTAATAATATTGATGCAGTCATTTTTTATCAAATTGGTATCAGCAATGCAACAACATTTTAAGGTGATAAGGTTTCATGAAAGTGAGCCAGACATGAGAATTAATAAATACCAGTTGGTGGGTAGGGAGATGTTGCTCATTGGTTGCAAGTATCAGCCTAAGCAACCAAGAAGCAAACCTTACAAATTCCTCTAGATTTGGAGAAATCCTAAATGAATAGAAATATGACAGGTTTCATATAAAAAATGAGATAGTAAGTTTGGCACAAATAATAAATCAAAGAATCCACAACTCTATGAAATAGTTAAGAAAGAATTTAAAAAAAATGATTGCATAACTCGAATACTGGAAGAGCAGTTCACCAGGTGGGAACCTAACTATCAATTTTCCTAATGATCTAAATGAAGTTGTAGTTTTTTTAAAATTTTTGGATAATAATTATTTCCTTCATCTGACAAACAACAAGGATGATTGCTAAGATTGTTAAAAGCAATAACATAATTCCCAGCAAATTTAATGATGCTTAATTGAAAGAAATAATTATTTTTGTATTTTTCATGCCCCACACAGAATGCTTATACAACAATACAAGCACACTTTCAGTTTGTTAGTTAAGATAGATATTATTACAAACATGTTGACAAAACACTATAATTAAAAATTAGGCAATTAAACTGGCAAAACAAAATAAAAATCATGACATCATTGAGCCACCTAGAATGTGAATATGATTTGCATACTTCAATTGAGAAATAATCGTGCATGAGTGTGATATATATCAGAAAAGTCATCAACACATACCCACCTTTGTTCCCAAATCTGTCAAAGCTATTGCCATGTTGTTTTTAGCAATCTCAAAGTTTGGAGAAATAGTCAAACCCCTGATGCAGCACAAAATCCAGCATAAGGCGACGTCTATCAGTTGCACCAAGTAGTAACAAAAATTACAAATGCTAACATATAACAAGAATTACCAAAAGTACCTTTCATAGCAAGCAATGGCTGCTTCCAAGTCCCCACGGTTCTTATATATAACTCCCATGTTGCAGTATGCTTCTGCATACAAGGGTCTCTCTAAGGCAGCCTTCTCATAGCAACTAAGAGCTAAATCATATTGCATCATCTCAGAGTAAACCACTCCAAGGTTATAATATGCAGGCTACAAAAGATTGGCATATATGATAACAATGAGTATGATCGATTGGGGTCAGAATCATAAAATTAGAAAGGAGACAAAAAAGAACAAGGAAAAAAAAAACAGTGATCATGGCTTTACCGCATAGTGGCAGTCTACTTTTAGAGCTTCACAGTATTTCTGAATGCCCTCCTCAGTGTTACCAGCAAGTTTTAAACTGGTGCCAAGATCTGTTAAGACAATGGCAAGGCATTCTGCAGCAAGTTTGTATGAAGGATCTGCCTTTAGAGCCTTCTGATATGACTGCATAGAGTTTGTTATGTAAAATTGATGAGTAAAAGAAAACTTAAGGTCACTATCTTCATGAAACATAGATGACTGACTCATACACAACATTTCCAGAAAGTAAACAAATTAAAGCATGAAAATGGAACAAGGATTAAACAAATCTATGGTAATATCTTCATTGCTAGAATCAGAAGTTGGTGCAGGAGCAAGTAGGGTGCAGGTGCAAGGGAAGTGGATATTTAAAAACACTTGAAATAAAGAAGTGCCTAGGAGGCATGTGCATTTGAGTTTCTAGAGAGATCCCAGAGCAAGAATGCTACCCTCGATAGAAGCTTCCTTCTTCCAAAGATAATATGTATAGCACACTTCTAAAGAGGTGTGTATTCATGCAAGCACACACACAGAGATGAGTAGAAGCAGCCTACTCCATTATGCACATGCCAGGTACGACTAGGGTTATACTATAATAAGCAACATGCACTTTTTGTTAAGAATCAGTTAACGTAATTAGTAAACAAGATCAAACATCCTTGAGAAGGAGCAAATCAGCTCCTCCAGATTAGAACCAAAATCATGATCAGCACAATACATCAACTCAAGCGGTAAAAGTTAGGGATAGAATTGCTAACTACAGTGAAAATTCCAGCAATGCTTCCTCAAATGCCATAATTTCACAGGACAGTTTTTTTTTTGGTAGGAAGATATCTCCATGACAACTAGCTTAGATTGAATATTATCATGCATGTTTCACATAAGTATCTGTATAACACCATGGAATCAAGGATACATAGCAGACACAACAGGATGGACGCCACAACAAATCAGCAATGAAACACATATCTTAAAGCAGGGATTTCTCAAAGCCAGGATAGGTGCTTAACAGATTAACCATGAAAGAAGGCTTATACCCATTAAACCTAAGGAAAGGACCTCTAAAAACAATCCAATGCACCTATAAAACTTTCACAAATGTGCATTTGTGCTCAAAAGTTCAACTATTCAGCATTCTGCATACACAAGTTCTCAGTAAAAGCACTCATGAGTCCTACCCTTCGCAGAAAAAAAAAAAAAGATTAGTGGCCTAAAGTGCAAATCTCAGCCGCACACCAAAGTTTACTGGCACATGCTACTATGAACAAATATGCCTGGTTTGCACATTGAGCTATGTGAATGTTATCCTAGTCACCTCATGTCTATAAAATTTAATAAGTCGAAATCACCCTTGAATCCAGCAATCATTGACGAATCCAACTGATCCCATGTTTGAAATTTATGCAGCATTATTTTTCTATAAGTTTAACCTGTAAATTGTTAATTATTGTTTTAAGCTCATCACCTATTCAATTAGATGGGCAAAAGAAAGAAAGAATGATGGAACAAATCATCTAATGGTAACACTGATTTTGTTGAGCACCAGAATTGAAAACACTAACTCCAGAGTGCACCTTAAACGTAGAAAGAACATAAAATTCACCTCCAAGGGTCATAAGGAATCAACATATCTACACAAGACATCCATAGCAGGGGAACAACAGCATGTGATAGGTGCTTTACCTCAGCAGCCTCCATCAGGCGACCTTCATCCTTGTAAATAACTCCACAGTGAGTGAGGGCACATGCATTCTGTGGATCCAGCCTAATGGCTTCCATGAAGCTCTCAAATGCTTGCCGTGTCATATTCTGCATCTGGAAGCATACTCCCTTGCCTATCAGGGCCTCCACATTGGTGCTGTCCTTTGCAAGGATGCTTTCATACAATGCAAGTGCATCTGGAAACTTGTTTCGCGATCGAAGGATGCTGGCATATGAGAGTGCATCTTTCCCTTCAAACCTCTTTTTAAGATGAGGAAGTTGGGTTGGGGTTACAACAGCATCGGACGAAGACCTCAGCCCTTTTAAGCACCCATTCTCTGATGCCACAGCATCGCCCTCTCTCCCATTACCAACATTCATCTCCGTCCATGCCATTCAATAAGCACTTCCAGTTCTGTTTCTGGAAACAACAGAGAACAAAAAAGGTGATACAGACAATCAATTCTTTTAATAGGAAATAGTACCAAAATCAAGTCTTTGAACTCGGAGTTAGATCTAAAATTCGGAAAACAAGCAGATAAATAACTATGTTTTCTGGCATCATGATCAAAAGACTAACTCAATACTTGCACTTAAGTAATTTAGGTGTTTCAATCTCCATTGATTAACAAAGAATAATAAACAATTAAAAATTCATACTGTATTTTATCAAATATTCAACCTTGAATTCAAACCATACTCTTAAGGATTTTAGTAATACTGCCAGAACTTGAAAAAAAAATGAGTTAGAGCTTGAATGCAGAACTTCACACCATACTCGCATCCGACCCTACCAACAAACAACTTCTAACACCTCCAACCAAAAAATACAGAGCGATCACAGCCCCCGCTTTGCTCGAAAAACAGACTAATTGAAAAAAGGAAGAAGACGTGCGTAACATCAGGGCTTCCAACAAGGCAACTATCGAACAGCTTCCATTCAACGCTTAATAAAACCAAAAAAAAGGAAAAGGACAAACATATCAGAAAACACATATAAGCTTTAAAAATAGCTCAAAAAAATGGTCCCAAAGCACGAGAGCTAATGCCGAAATCCAAAAATCGAAAATAATTCCTCAATAAACAACGAAGAAAGACACCGAGATAGAGTGACAAAGAGGCAAAGGAAAAAAGAGGGACTAGGGATTCGAAGCTCACATTGGCGGAGGAGTGGAGCGAGCCGGGGGAGAGAACTCATCGTGACGGCGCTTGGAGGGGCTCACAGGGAGGGGTTCCAATGACGAAGATGCGAGGGTTTTGGGCGCGAGGCGACGGATGGGGAAAAGAGAGAGAGAGCGGTAGAGAGGAGGTATTTTCTTTGGCTTTCTTTTCCCCCTCGCTTTCTCTTCTCCCTTTCTACTACGGCCTCCCTTTATATTTATATATTCTTGGCTCCTGATAACGGGGAGTACGGGGGCGTGTCGGAGCCTTTTTTTTCTTTTTCCTTCGTTCGCCCGTCGACGCCAATGCCCTCACCTCTCGCCGACACCGGGCCCTCTCTCCCTCTCTCCCTCGCTCTGCCCTTCCGTTAACCCCAAGGCTAACTTATAAAAGAATTTTTTACATGGTTATTCTCCTAAAAATTTAAATTTATGTAAATATTTTTTTAAAATTTATATTTATTTCTATATTCTAGTAAAACATAATTTTTACACAAATATCTCTAATATAATAATTTTTCTAACATCATTAATAAAAATAATATTATTTTAATTAAAAATAAAATCGAATTTTGAAATTATTTTTCGTTCTCCATCACGATCGCCTTATAAATATATTTTTTTGCACATCTACTCATTAAGGATATTTTAGTTATTTTAATTTAAAACCATTAATTTTTAACGGTGTTAGATAGCATGAGTATATTTGTAAAAATAAGAATAAAAAAGACTAAAATAGTAAAACAAGTGTTTTACAAGGGTATACATGTAAATATTAATTTTGGGAGGATATTAATGAAAAAAAATTCTTTATAAAAACACCACGTTTATGTGCCACCTTTAACTTTGCTATTTACCGCTTGATATATAATAGCGGTTTAGAATATCAAAGCCCATCATGTATATAAGATAGAAGTGAAGTGGAAACTTTTTTCCATCTCACAACGGACCTAAACTATATATGTATTAGTAGATACAATCGGTGCACTGTACAGATATGAACTGAGATGTTGATTTATCTTGGTCAACACAAGAGTTGGAAATTTTGATTTGGTGAAGATATCCAAATATCTTACGAAGATATGCTACGAGCAAAAAGAAAATATCTTTTCACTTTTAAGATATACTAATATAAATTAAAATATATGATAATAAATTAAAATATAAACTAATATAAATTAAGATATACTAATAAATATAATATAGTATATAAATTAATATAATATATTATATAAATTAAGATATACTAATATAAATTAAAATATAAATAATAAAGCTAACGTAAGATTGCCGGTGTTAATATGTATTGTTAAGAGATTTTATGATAAGATACGATAAACTAATTGAAAATATTAGTTGATATATTGATACGATGATATCTTATTGGCTAATATCTTAGAAAAAAAATTATATTATTTTATATAATCAGAATTGGTATTTATACCTTCAATCGGATTAAAATAATATTTTCATTCAAACAAAAATGGTGGCCAGAGATAGGTAAATCTATATCATCATGCTCTCTTTTCGAAGTTATGGATTTCTTATGTTTTTAATGTGATTAAACATTTTCTTCTCCCACAAATTAATTAAAAATTAAACTAGGTTTAAGAATAAAATGGAGTTTGAGGGGGAAAGCACTCTTTGACATATGATTTTTGTAAGTATTTGTATAATCTAATGAATAATTTTAAAGAGGTTTTATATATATACTGTTGCAAAAAATGCCAATTGCATATTTGTCTCTAGAAAGTTTCATTTTGCATTTTTAGCTCCAATGCCAATTTACTTTGCAGATTTACCCTGCCATCACCTTTGATTATTTGTCACTATCTTGGACTATGGATGATATTTGTTAAATACCTATTGGGACCAAAAAGATGTTTATAGGACCATATGATGGTTTGGTAAAAGCGAGCTTGGTTTCATGTCGAGATATGTGCAAGACATATAAACAACAACAATACCATAACTCAGAATTTTTTTCCTTCTCTTCAATTATGGGTTCTTGCATGTGATGATATAATGGTGAATAAACTGAATCCAAATCGTGTCCTCACACATTATCTTGAAAGGTTTCAATTTAAGTGTGTCTAAATATATATCGGCTTGAAAGAACTATTTGTCTATTGATTACCATATTGTCTCTTTTTTCTTCTTCAATGCATTATTAATTATTGATTGTTTGGAAGTATCTTATCAACTTTAGCTTGCTGTTTGAAGTATGTCTCCAAAGATCTTATATTCTAGATTTTCTTTTGCCTAGGGCAACATATTGAAATGTTGATAAGGAAGCCTTGCCTGTCATTTTTATTTTATTTTCTAAATTTTACTTCTAGACTTCTAACTTCACTTTCGAGAAACTTTTGTTCAGCTTCATATTTTTTATCTTCCAATTCTTCTTTCATTTTTTTATCCACCAATTTAATTTTTTTAGGACTCGTTTGGTCACGGAAAGAGGAGGGAGAAAGTGGGATCAATGGAAAAAAAAAAAAGAAATACCTCATATTTGGTTGGAGTTTTAAAGAAGAGAGGTGAAAAAGTAATTTTCTCATAGGAATAAGATTTCCATATTTTATGGAATAGAAAAATCCATATGGGATTTGGAAAAGCCTAATTCCCACATGCTGAAAATTGGAGTAATTTTTTTTCAAAAGTACCCTTAAAATTTTAGATAGAATGGTGTAAGGTCATTCCCTTTATTAAGTGCATAACATGTATTTTACACAGCTTTCATAGGAAAGTAGATGCTCAACAAACATAACCCACTCTGGAATGTAAAGTTTTTTCATGATCAACCAAATATGCAAAACCAAATATGCAAAAACTACTTTTCCAAGCACCATAAACCTAGGTACCAACTTTCTAGAAAAAATATTCCAATGAAAAAAAAAATCGACAAGCCAAATGAGTCCTTAGGATTTTGACCACAAAACATCCCTCAGCATATTTCAATATCTCCTTCCTTATATTTGGTGGGACCTTTTGACAGATACAAATATTTCCATCAATCCTAAAAAAGTATTATGATGACATATACCTCCGCTAGTAACTCTACTATAGAAGTCATGCCTTACTAAAGTATATTCCCATATTTCTAACTTGGATCCATGGGTTTTGGTTTATTTTGTGCATTGCTACATAAAGCCAACACAAAGATTTGCTAGATAAAGACTAAAAGAAAATGAATAATGAAGTCAATTAATAATTGTATCTTACAAATGCATATATAAACCACAAAAAACAAAATCCATTCAACATGTAATGACTACATACAACAAGATAAGTGGAATCAAGTAATAAACAGATAAAAGTAATAGAGAATAAAATGCAACAAGAATAATAGATAAAGAAATAAGAATAATAAACCAAAAAGTGGAAAATAGAAGGCAACATGAAAAATACTTAAAAAACTATGGAGTAATAAATAAATAAAAAAAAGCAAACAAATACATAGGGTAAAAAGGGAGAAAATAGGAAAAAATTGCAGGAACAAGGGATAAAAGATGAAAGGGAGAGGAAAATAGTAAGAAGAACAAATGAAGCATGGGTAAAAATAGAAAAAAGAGAAACAATAAAAAAAATGGATAAAATAAGTGAAAGAGTATGAAAAGGAGAAGAAAAGGATAAGGAGAAGAGGAAGAAAAGGACTAGAGGAGAAAAAGTGAATAAATAACAAAAAAAGAGAGAAAATAAGAAGGGGAAGTCAAATGTGAAAAATAGATTAGTTGAAAGAGAGAAGGGAATAAAATAGAAGAACATGAAAGAAGAAAAGAAAAGAAGAGGTGGAAATGTTGAAGGGGAGAGAGACGGAAGGTGCTTGTGGTAATTCCAAAGAGACTGGAGAAAATGCTGAAGCTTGCCATAACAAGGACACTGATCAAGAGAATGAATGGGAGCAGCTGAGGAGGAAAAAAGTGCTTTATTTTTTGAGAAGCATTCAGCATAAAAAAATAGTAATTGAAAACTGATTTGCAAAAAAATAATAATTGAAAACTGATTTGCAGTGCTCGGGGGCAAGAGTTAGTGCCCACGCTCTTGCATCTCTTCTTTGTTTGACAACATGAAAAAACCAAAAGCTCTGCCCTCCCCCTTTATCTATCCAAGGGAGGAAGGGCAGAGGTCTTTGGTGTCCCTTCCAATCAAGAATTGGGGCCCCACAAACAAAAAACTTCCAAAAACAAAAAAAATAAGCCAAGCATTAAGAGATTGCACATGTTGAAAGCAAAAGTCTTTATTCATTGGGAAGCATTCAGCACAAGACAATCACCACTTCAAGAGCATTGATTGAAGATTTCCATATGAAGTGCACATCAAAGAGAGCCTCTTAATCTAAAAGAACTTTATTGGTTTTATTTTTCCTTAGTAAGGAGCATTTATTGCATACATTATACTGTCATTTTTTATCTTTATACTTATGGGTGACAAGTTTCAGGTATGCTGAAATTTGGTGAAAGGTCGATTTGTATCTTAAAATGGAGTGAATAAGGCTTGCTTGTGCCTGAAAAATGAATAGCTAGCTTGGGATAAGCAAAGATTATTGGCCGATGGTATCCGACGTTTGTAATCGTTTGTGAATGATTAGTAAATTGAAATTTTTAAGTAGGGAGCTTGGGCAGTGGATGTAGGTATTGAGTTTGGTACTGAACTGTTATAAATCACTTGTATTTGTGGTTTCTTAATTGTTTGTCTTGTATATTTTATTTTTTACATTGTTTACAACTTATACTTATCATTTGCATCACATACACCTTTGAAAGTTATTTTTTCGCTGCATATAAACAGTAAAATTTTGAAAAAATCCAATTCATCCCCCTTCGTGGGTTGCTTTATTAGGCAACAAGTATTATCTTAGAATGTATGTTTATCTTGACCTTATGCGTGGGTTTTACCATACTGCAAAGGGGGTAGAGATTGAGCTAGATTACTATGTTTTGGGACATATTCTTCATATGCTCGATAATGCTGCACTCTTGGATAGGTTGGAGGAGAAGAGCATTGGGCTTCAGTGCATTTTGACTAAGGAGGATATCTTAGAGTATGAGAAGGTGGAGGCAAATCAGCTAAGCATTGAGATGAGGTTTTTCACCACATTGTGAGTGGGATTTTCTTCCCCAAAATGGAAAGATTTTTTTTTCTAAGAGGGACATATGCATTATGTTCCATATGATCAGAGGAATTCCTTTGAGTTTACCCTCTTTGATGATCCAGTAGATGCACGGGGCTATAAGTCGGTCAAAAGCCGTATTGCCTTATGAATGGTACTCACTTTTGTGTTTAGATAATACGATGTTGATTTTGAGGGTGAGGCTACATGTGAGCTTATGTACTCTTATATCTATAACGATCGTACGCTATATTATATGAGATAATCTAAGATAAACAATTGTTGGGTTAAGAGTCGAGGACCTAGCAGAGATGATGGAGATGATGAGGAGGATGGAGCTAAGGTGGAGGCACCATCATCACCATAGAGAGAGGCCCAATGGACCCAGTCAGGAGTTTTCATATTCTATAGAGTAGGGTGTTGAACCTTCCATTGTTAAGGGTAAGTCAGAGTAACAGACAGCGACAAAGTTGTACGCATTTGATAGTTTTAGGAGAGACATCAGTGATGTATTTTGGTTTGAGTCTCGGACCCACTAGCTAGAGAGCAGCTCAAAATCGACATCCTTAAGGCTAAATGATGTTCAACTCCAGATCATCACTAAGCAGGTGGCTGCTATATTGCTATCGCCCAGAGCACTGATGCAAGGGAAGAGATCAGGGGATTCTTTCATTGTTAGGATTTGTATCCTAAATGTCAATCGTCAGCATATTGATGATTGAATTTTGTAAATAAATTGACAAATTAATAAAGTGTCATTTGGCATTATTCATTATTTCATCTTCAAATGAACTCTTATATGATGAAGTCCTTAGAACTTATGTTATGATAAAGGAGGATTTATCTTTGAGTCCTTAAACTTGTTCGTGACCAAATGATATGTTGTTACTAGGACGACATCGTTATTAAGATTAGGTCATTGTATGACATATACGTTGGTTGTCCTCTTAATCAAGAAGTGTGGAGATACTGGTATGCCACATAGGTGAAGTGTAGGAGTACATTTTACTGAACATGACCAATTTCGGAATGCTCTACTGTCAAGAGATGTTCCGAGTGGATATGGGTATAAGTTTGGTCCTTTGACCTGAGACCGCAACCTGTGACTAGCAAGCAACTCACTGTACTTTGGTACCAAACTAGCTAAATTTTTAATTCAGTGACGAAAGGTCACTGGGTGCAGTCAAGTACTTGCGTAGTCAGTTGTGAGTCAAGATGGAATTGACCCCTTCTGAAAATAGGA
>JAOXJJ010000483.1:0-14708 GCA_025769935.1 Phoenix roebelenii
AGAGAAGGGATGAAAGATAAGAGTGGCTTCAGGCGTGTATCAAGCCAACCAAATCCCTCCTCTCTCTCTCTCTCTCCGCACCCAAAACAAAACTACTATCCCCAACTTCCCAAATTGCCCCTCTGCAGGCCAAGAAACTCTCCACCTCCCTTCCATAAGGGGGAAGACTCGTAGCCAGCTCCTGTTCCCGTTTTTACATGGGGCCTTTGCTTCCTTTTGGTCATGCCTCCCGGAGGCCTTCCATTGGCCCGAGGTCTTAGGCGACCGCCTTGGTCGCCTAACGCTCGGGCCGGCCCTGATGGTAGGAGTTTTAACCTAGAAAAAAAAATTAATTTTAAAAAATAAATAAAATTCTTATCCTTTTTTCAGACACTTCTTTCAGAAGTGTTGGGACTCTTCTGAAAAGAACGTTGGTTTTGGTTTCCATAGGGACGCGATATGTCTAAAACATCACATCTTTGGAAATGCCACACCGTGTCGGTCACTGGATAGAGTCTATAATAGGCTCTAGGTTCGGTGTATTGGATCACTCAATCCATTCCACTCACACATCTGATTCTCTGCTTCCCAAGAGAGACATAGAATACAATTTTTATTCTTTTCTTTTGTTCTTTCTGTATTATTTCTTTTCTATTCTTTTATAGATATTTGAAGGAGTTAGTCAAGTCAAGCCTCCTTAGCGACCATGCTTGTTAGAGAAGGATCGTGCTGAGCTAAGTTGTTGTACTTTAGGAACAAAATTACTGCGGACCTGCACGTAGAGGATGAATTATATTTTTAGGTTAATATATAATACACGTCTCAATCCAGGCAAGCTCTTTTGAATCTTCTAATTTTATTCTAGTAGATTATTCCTTTGTAATACTTTTATAAAATAAAGATATAATAGTTTTTAGGCAAAATATTTCCAACAATCTAAGAACATGATTTTTGATTGTACTCAAAATTTCTATATATAAATATTTGTTTATCAAAATTTAATTTGATAGCATAAAATTAGATTTAGCTTAATTGTATAGAAATTTAAAAGCCTTCACTTCATTCAGAAGGTTGTTTTCTTCACAAAAAATAGTCTTTAAGAAAGTCATATTGCCCTGAAATTTGTGCAAACAGAATCTGCAACTTTAAAAAATATATAGAATTTTTTTTGCATTTTTAAAATATTTGAAAAATTTTCTACATCTTTGAAAATGGTGTAGAAATTTTCTGTAGATTAAAAATCTGTGTAAAAATTATTATAGCTCTAAAATGCATGATGATTTTCTATAGCTTTAAATTCGGTGCAAACTATTTTCTGCATCTTTAAAATCTATGGAGAGAACTCTTATATCTTTAAAAACTGTGCATATTATTAGTTGGTTTCAAAATAGCTATTGCTGCTGCTTTGAAAAAGCATGCATAAATTATAAAGTCACTTGTTATATTTCTTAGTATGGTAATTTAATTTTATTATTATTATATCTCTTTATTGCATTTATTTCAAAATCTAGAAGTATATTATTCAAAGCCATTAATTAACTATTTAAACATATGGGGTTAATTCTCTTGAAACTTGTGTTTGTAGAACAAACTAAGCAAACAAAAACTTCATAAATAGCTTCTTTTGATGATCATAGTTCAATCAAATCTGAAAAATTTAGTAAATCTTCTTTTAGAAGGTAGCAAAGCCAAGTAAAATATTGGCTTACCACATTAGAATTGATCAACCTCTCAATCCTCTTCTAGTCCTCAATATTTTAGATCATCTAGCTCTCACTCTAAAACTCCTAAAGAAATTGATTTTCATTGCCACCATAGGACCCTTAGTACCTGTGCTAATTCTCGATATCATATATACCTTCCCACCAAATCAACTAAGGAGCTTTAGGATGCTCTTGAAGTAGAATATGGATTAGATGATGCCGGACTTGATCAGTTCGCCATATCCAAATTTCGTAAATACGCCATGGTGGATTCCAAATTCATCAGTGTCCAAATCTATGAATTTCAAAATTTTAGAAAGGCTGAATTGACAGATTGCATTTTTTTTGAAAATTATCGAGTCCAAGCCTTAGTTGATTCTCTCCCTTCATCTTGATCAAGTTTTTTTCATAAGTTAAGTCATAAGCAATGTGACTTAACCCTATTAGAGATTATAAACTCTATTGGGATTGAAAAGGAGTATCAACTTAAACATAAGCCTAAACCTGATTTTGGACAACATAAATTTGACCAAATCAAGTCAAACCTATTTCAAACCCCGTAGAATTTTTTTTTAAAAAAAGCCCTAAAATCTTTCAAACTTTGTTGCTTCCTCCAAACCTCTTAGAAGCCATAACCGTTCAAATCAGAAGCCAAAAAGGAAGGAGAACTTCTGCTTCGTGTGCAGGTGGTCAAATCATATGGTAAAAGACTGCTACCATAGAAAGACTAAACCTTGAAAGAAAGGATCACCTAAACCTCAAATGAATATGGTTGAAGATGGTTCTGGATCTTTCTTCAAGTCAGAAAGTCAAAATCCTTTGGTTTTCCTTGTCCATTCTTCTTGTGATTGGTGGCTGGATTTCGAAGCTAATATTCATGTTTGTTTTGATTGCTTCTGGTTGTCCACCTTTCAGAAATCAAGTGGAGGAGATGTAACGCTTGGGAACGACTCCTTAACACAAGTGTTAGAAAAAGAACAAGTGGACCTAAAGATGACATCTCGAAAAACTCTAATCCTTTATGAAGTACTGTTCGTCCCCAACATTAAGAAGAATCTCATTAATAGATCTCTTCTTGTATCTAGAGGTTATAAGATTGTATTAGAATCTAATAAACTTGTAATAACTTGTAATAAGGAGTTTGTTGGAAAAGGCTTTGTATCTGAAGGCCTATTCAAATTGAGTGTAATTCCTAAAAATTCTAATAAAGATCATCCTTTTATTCTAAATCTTGAATCTTATATTGTTTGGTATGGTAGGCTTGGTCATGTGAATTTTGATCGGATCCATCACATGACTAACTTGAATATGATCCCTAAGATCCATCTAGATAAAAAGGTCAAATGTAAAATTTGTGCTCAAGCCAAAAGTACTTGACGAACTATTAATAGAAGTTCTAACCTTCTTGACCTAATTCATAGTGATGTGTGTGACTCTACCAAAATTCCAACTCGAAGAGGAAATTATTACTTTATTACATTCATTCGATTTCTTCCGGTATTGTTATTGATGATTTCTACCGGTATTGTTACACATATCTAATCAAATCTAAAAATGAAGTCTTAGACAAGTTTAAAATCTATAAGGTTGAAGATGAAACCCAAACTGAGAAAACCCTTAAAAGACTTAGGTCTGATCGAGGTAGAGAATATACCTCAAATGAAATGACCCAATTCTATCAAGAACATGGGATCATTCATGAGGTTACTCTTTCTTACTCCCCACAATTAAACGGTGTAGCGAAATGGAAGAGTCGTACCCTTATGGACATGGTTAATTAAATGTTAATCAGTTTAGGAGCACCTCAAAACTTATGGAGGGGAGCTCTTTTAACAACCTATTGCATCCTAAATAGAATACCTTTTAAGGTTAGTAATAAGACACTTTTTAAACTCTAGAAGGTAGAACTCTTAGATTAGATTACCTTAAAGTGTGGGGTGCCCAGCTAAAGCAAGTATACCTGAACCTAAGAAAAAAAAATTGGCCTTAAAACCATATATGCAATATTTGTAGGGTATTCCTTAGATAGTAGCACCAATAGATTCCTTATAATTAATTCCGAAATAAGTGACATATCTAATAACACTCTTATCGAGGCTAGAGATGGTACATATTTTGAAAATATTTTTCTTTTTAGAAACCAAATGACAAATCAAATTCAATCTGATCTATCATCTAACCCTGGCCTTGTTGAATCAAAGTTTTTCTATGATTTAAGAAAGAGGAAGAGGTCTAACCCTAATCATGGACTTTTTGAACCTAGAAGGAGCATAAGGACTGGAAAGGAAAAGGACCTTGGTGAAGGTTTTTTTACTTTTTTAGTTGAAAGTGAACCTTTTACATTTGTAGAGGAATTGTATTCACCTCATGCCCCTTTCTGGAAGGAAGCCATCAACTCTGAATTCAACTAAATTATCCAAAATCAGACCTGGATCCTAATTGATCTCTCTTCAAGTAGTAAACCATTAGGTTGTAAGTAGGTGTTCCATAGGAAGCTCAGACTTGATGGATCAATAGAAAAGCATATGGCTAGATTAGTTGGTAGCTAAAAAGTATTGAGCTGGATCCTGTAGGTGTCTAATACTGTCATTTCATAAAAATGGTTGATTTGGGATATTATTGTTGTATCTCCAAACATGACTACTGCAGACTAGGTTATTTTAAATTAATGTTTCCACTCCTGCTTGAATTAGGGTATGTTCATTGAATCTCCTTCAAATCCTTAAAAAGAAATCTCCTTGATGCTATATTGTATAAACTCTCAAATTTTGTAGAGTTATTTTATTCTCTAGAACTTACGTTTTGCAATTTAATGTTAATCAATTACTTGTTCTCAATTTCTCCTATTGCATTTTCTTAATGTTCAAACAAGAATTTTATTTTATTTTATTTTAGTTTTAACAATGGGTTCATAGCTCAGTGATAGTGCAATTTGAAAAATTTGTATTAAAAATATGATTTGAATTGCTTGTGTTGTTCATAGCACTAACTTGACCCACTAATCGGTCGGGTCAAGCCTCCCCAATGATCATGCTTGTTAGAGGAGGATCAGGCTGAGCGATATTGTTGTACCTTGGGATGAGATCGCCATAGACCTTTACATAGGGGGCGAATCATATTTTTAGGGTAGTGTATATTATATATCTCGATCTAGGCAAGTTTTTTTCAATCTTCTAATTTTATTCTACTATATTATTCCTTTATAATACTTTTATAAAATAAAGATATAGAAGTTTTTAGGCAAAATATTTCCAACATGCATACCATATAGGGTTTGACCAGCATGACATGCAAGGCCTAAGATCATTGCACATAAACTATGATACTTAAAACTTTTTAAAATGATAAACAAGTCCAACATTATTTTCAAACTTGATTCATGTTAGCTACATAATGTTTATTTCAATAAATATCAGTTCTAGGTGCTAGTTCTTTTGCTCACGACCAATAATCCCATCCACACTAAATGTTGACATTGAAAAAAAAGCAAATGAAACTAAAAGCCCAGTAAGCCACCTCGACCTCCAATTCGATTAAGCATAATATGCACAAAACTCAATGATCATAATATAAGAGTTTCAATATATAATTAAAGGCATGCTGAAGAATTTAAAGCACATATATTTCAAAATGAATAATGCATCTGGTTAAAAGATAAAATTTCCAATTTTCACACTCTCTCCTAGCCTTTACGACTATGGTCACGATCAGTTCATGGCTAGCCTCAAAAGAGTCTAGATCTTGACTACATGTCATCCATCAGCATACATCAATAATCACCCCACTTGAGACTAAAAAAGAACTAGCTTTGAAATCACATGGCAAATATGCCTGTGGTAGCATGAACCGGTGATCACCCTACTGGTGTGGCCCAAAAGAAAACTAGCTTCTAAATACATGTTGTCAACCAGCATGCGCTAATGATTATCCTACTAGAGGACCAAAAGGAGACACGATACTAAACCGTATGATCATAATCAGACTAGAGAGGATACATCACAACCTATAAAATCAACAATATTCTAATGTAGTAAAATTGCAGTTCATGACCCCAAAATTTATTTCATGCTTAATATAGTAATTCAAGATTTACGTGTACAAAGCATACATAACATCAATTATAAATTTGTATAAATATTATCTATTATTAAATTTTAATACTTAGATTAATATTTATATGTCAAGTTATTCATAATGAAACAATACACCTGCATGGCCAAATACTAGGATAGAGGAACTTACTGTTAGCTTGTAAAATATAAAAATTTCTCCAAGATGCTATGCGTGATCTAGACAAATACAATCAATGATTCTGTTTTCCTCTAAGGCTAGCACGTATTAATGTTTAAAATTTCAGGCATAAGAAAGGTTTCTAGGTCTGTGGGGCCTACGTGAAGTTCCATCTCTTAAAAAGAATCTTCATGGTGGATGGGACCCAAGATCTAGCGGCCAGCGGCCAAGGTCTAGGTGCACATCTCGAACCTAACCTAGTGAGAACAGACCTCAATGGTGGGATCGGTCTCTAGAATTCGATATGCTTTCAAGACTTGGACGCACTCCTAGATTTGAAAAAGTAATCCTATTTAGAAAGAGAAAAAATAAAAAAAGTAGAGAAAAATAAAAATGTGGAGAGAGAGAGAGAGAGGAAGAGAGATAATGAGAGAGAGTGAGAGAGACAATGGAGAGAGAATGAGAGGGCGTGAGGCAAGGGATGCTGGCGGCCTGGCTGTGGCGATGAGGGAAGGCTTGCCAGAGGCGTGGAGCGGCGCTCGACAGGCAGCAGCTGGCGATAGTGGCAGCCCTGCGGAGATGGACAAAACAGGGGAAGAGAAGGAGGGAGGAAAGGGTCTCGAGTCAACTGAAAATAGAAGGATAGGGACTCGGTCTGGGAAGAAAAGAGAGGGTGATGGAGGGCTCATCGGTATGCATGGCTGCCTTGGTGTGCACAGAGACAATGTTCTTACCTCTGCTTCAAGGAAGAACAAAAGGAACAGGGGTGATACATGAGGTTGAAAAGAGAGGCAAAAGGGTTTGATTTTAAGGTTATCATGGATGTCAATCTCACCCGCGTGTTAAGGAGAAGAGAGTAAGGAGGAGGGCGCGATCCGCCCCTCCTTGGCTGGCTCCAGCAAATAAGCAAAGGAAGAAATCTCCTTCCCTGTTAGGCCAAACAAGAACGAAAAAAAAAATGGCAGGCTGGCTGCATAAGATGGCAAGCTGGTTGGGAGAGAAAAGGGAATGGATTCAGGGCAGGAAAGCGAGCCCTCCTCTATTTCAGGCCGTTACACCTTGTGTCTGCTTGGTGTTAGAATGGCTTCAAACAATGAAAACAAAGTAGCAAGAGATGGAGATAGGCCTCCTAAGCCATGGTTCAAGTTGCCTAAAGGTTACGTACTTTAACATGGCGCTATCAAATATTAATTGCATCTTTTAAGGAATGGAGGATGCTGCAAGTGAGTATGTTAGCTGTCAAAATAGTGAACAACATTGCACAGTTGAAAGTTTTGCAGCTTTGGATGATATAAGCAGCTTTCTTGCTGTTGCTGTTTTTCCTCTTCGCTTTGGGACGCGAGGGAGTTTTGAAGGACCTTCGGCAAAAAAGTATTGTGCTGGGTCCTGTCTGAAGTGGACCTATAGGTGTCTAATACTGTCATTTCATAAAACTGGTTGATTTGGGATATTACTGTTGTATCTCCAAACATGACTTCTGCGGACTAGGTTATTTGAAATTAATGTTTCCGCTCCTGCTTGAATGTAGGGTATGTTCACTGAATCTCCTTCAAATCCTTAAAAAAAAAAAATCTCCTTGATGGTGAATTGTATAAGCTCTCAGGTTTTGTAGAGTTATTTTATTCTTTAAAAGTTACGTTTTGCAATTTAATGTTGATCAATTACTTGTTCTCAATTTCTCCTATTTCATTGCCTTAATGTTCAATCAAGAATCTATTTTATTTTATTTTTAACAATGGGTTCATAGCCAGTGATAGTGCAATTTGAGAAATTTATATTAAAAATATGATTTGAATTGTTTATGCTGTTCATAGCACTGATGTGCTTTATATACAAGTTGAGCTCTCAGATAGTAGAATACAACAACAAAATTTCATGCTTATGAAAACTAGGGACCATATATAGTATAACACAATAGCAAAATTCTATAATTTGATATAAATACTAAATTTGAATACAACAATTAGATCCCATAATTTTTGGAGATTGAACTAAGCTGATATACCAAAATTGTGCATAGAATATATGACAGCTTGATATCCAATATCATATATACTATAATAAGTGAGATTGTGCATAATTCTGAGCTATAATACAATTGACTAGAAGTCCTTTACTTCCTCCACCGTTACTTAAAAAAAGAGAGAGAGCAAGAAACGTATAAATTATAAATTATCTGAGATATGGCTAAATGTAGTTATATACATGCCAACTTATTTTGTATCTGATCTGGTGCTGATCTCTTGTAACATATGTGGTTGTCTAACATCATATTGAAAACGATTTCAAGCGGCCAGATTCTTTTTATAGATATTTTGTTTTTGCTGGTGCTGTCATTTGCTCTAAAAGGGATTTGTAATCCTTCCTCCTAGTCTTTTTGTAGCATTAACTATTCTTGCTTTCTCAATCTGTGAAGGCCTTGTATGCATAAACTACTATATTTACGATGGTTTTTTACATCATCTGCTGTGAATTCTCTGTGAAGATTACTGCTTTCTTCTGAAAAATTCTGTGTCCTGGAGCTAGAATGGACAGGGGATCATAAATAGCTTTCCTTCGGGCAAATATCTCCCAGCTGGCCCCAAAGTGGGCTTTCCACTCTTCCTTCGTGGTGTAGTGCGGCAAGTATTGCTTCATTCTGATACCTGCTTTCTTACAGAAGTCTAAAATCTTATCGTTCTGTTTCAGTGCATGCTCTAAACTGTCATGATCTGATAAAGACGGTGCCGAGGAAAGAAAGGCCACCAGGTAGAAGACTTCTTCATCCGGAATGACCGCTGACGTTCTATTGTCCCACCTGCAGCCAAAATATACAGTTTAAACCACTGGCAACTGGTGATTTTAACATGGTATCAGAGCAGAGGTCTTGAGTTCAAACACTGTCTCTGCATTCTTTAACCCTATTATTAAAAATTTCACATGTTAGGCTTACCCATTAAAGAAAAGTCTGGCCCACATGTGAGGGGAAGTATAAGAAAATATAAAATATATAAATAAATCTATCTCATCCTATCAGCTTAAGCTTTTGGGACAAGCGGTGATTATATTAGGGGATGACATTGGGCAGGCAAATTAAATTACTTGGATCTGTTAAGTGGATACAGGAGTATGGGACCATTGCTGCTATCAGTAAGAATTTTGCCAAGGACTTCTTTAGCGAAGTCATGGATTCTGGTTCTTGGTATGAGAAGATTTAACCATGGGTGTGGAACTTCCCACAAGCCTTGGGACCTCAACTTCACTTCAGAGACATGTACTCTGTCCAAGAACTCCATGTACGACACCTCTGACTGGAACAAGGTGGATGGTATGTACCGAAGTTGAGACAGAAGTGTTTCAACTTCCTGCAATCAAAGAGGACAATTTGATCTTAGAAACCATTCTTTCATTTTTTTTTTCTGCACTCTCATGCTTCAGCAATCATGGAGATGATGTTGGTTGGAGAGGGTCACCTGGTTCATCATCTCAGTCTCGTCGGGATTGAAGTTTTTAGTCATCTCAAGGCAGAACAGGATCCTCCCGTCGGAGTTGAATTGGCCGGCTTGAACAGGGTCCTTCGGGTTGAACGAAGATCTCCAATTGTTCAGAAGTCCTGTCCTGTTTATTATTACAAAGCCTTCGATGTAGTCGAAAGTCTTCTCTTCTGATATTAGCATTTCCTGGTCCTCAGTAAAGCTGGTGAAATCCGAGTATAAAACTCTTATCCACTTCACCTGTGAGAAATTCATGGTAGCCTCGTTAGGAGTGATTGCCATTGCTCTGGTTGCTGCTATCATTATACTATCGAAACTGGCAATATATCCTTTATATTACCATCTTTGGGGCTGGTTCAAGTGCAATTCTGGCCCTGGTGATGATTCCAAACTGACCTAAACCTCCAAGAACACCAAAGAAGAGGTCAGCATTCTCCTTGGCAGAGCAGTTCGTTATTTCTCCTGTTCCTGCACTCAATACTAAGAGAATCAAATGGAAAGATCTAATGCTGTTACATTGAACAACTTGTACTACTGCTCATGAGATGAAACCTGTTACAACTTGCAGCTGGTGGACGTTGCTGATCTGTGGCCCATGCCGGAAGGCCTGCCCACTGATCCCAGCATTCGACAGCGTGCCCCCGACGGTAAGGTGGAGGTAGTCAGTCCAGGATTTCGGTGCGAGGCCATGCTTAAGGCTCTCCAGTAGAACATGGATCCACAGTTCACCTCCGGAGGCATCGACATATGGGAAATCTCCGGCATGCACCTGGGTCTCGGTTGCCCGAAGATACTTCATGTGGACGACAACACCCCCAGGCGCTTGAGCCTGGCCTTGCAGCGAATGCCCATGGCCTCGAGCTGCAACCGCGAGCTTGGAGCGCGGGCCCATTTGAAAGACGTGCTTTACCGTGGCAGAGATATCGGCAACTGATCGAGGATAAAGGACTGCTGATGGCAAGAATTGGAAGAGGTTGCCGAAGTCTTTGGCGGCATGGGAGATATTATGGAAGCTGAGATGGCCCTCGAGAGCTAGTGTTCTGAGGGAGGAAGGCACGTCAGGGTCAGAAACATGCATGGCGATACCGCTGAGTACTAAGACCATGAAGAGTTTAAGGAAGCCGACGTTCTGTTGTCTATGGCAATGCATGGGTGATGGTTTCATGACTACTAATAATGGTAGCAATTGGGTCGGAAGAGGATGGGGGGAGGGGTGTGGGAAGGAGCAGAGGAAACGAAGGGAAAGGTGTATTTTAAAGGGAGAGGTAAGGGGGGGAGGGGTGTTTGCGGGGTTGGGTTATTGGGTAGTGGTATGGTCAACCAATCTTCTTCTTGTGCGTGTGATAGAATCCGTAAGAGGACCGGCTACTTGGATGGGGGAGTGTTGAAGATCTCTTTTTGAAACCTCCTCTTTCCGCTTTTTGTGTTCTGTTTTCAGGAAGAGAGATGTTAGCTAAAGCAAAGGAGATAGTGATGCTTGTGCGAGGAGAAATTATATCCTATACCAGATGATGGTGCTAGTTTTATGGACCTTATTTATTAAGTGCTCATCTTGATGCAGTCAAAGAAATAAAATATCTATGATGGATATGTTATACCGCTACATGATGAACATGATGTAGTATATAATTTTTTATATGTATGTGTGTACGTGTGTGAAAGAGAAAGAGAGAAGGAAACAGAAGGGCTTCTCCCACACGTTCTCAAGTTCCAAGAGCAATCACCCAAGGGTCCAGAGATTCTAGAATTTTTACCATGGTCTTATCGGCCCCACCAGGAGCTAGTGGGGGATTCGGGGATCCTGGTGGTGGGGTTGGAGGCACAGGGATGATATACCTTTGAAAAGAGAGAGGTCAGTTGAATTAAAAATGGTTGCTCTTCTGAAACTTGTGGTCCTTACTTCCCGGCCTAGGGACAAGCCTCAATAAACAAAACCATCTTCCCCCGGAGTCAATAGGAACACATTGAAGAAGGTCTCATGATTGGGCCAAGCGACTCCAATGCATCCATGGTGTGACATGTTGTGGTGGGGTGTGCAACAGTAGTCAAAGGTTAAACCACTAGCTGTTAACCCTAATGCGGGGACATATGGGACCATAATCATCATTCTTGAGCTGTTAAATCTTGACCTGGACTCGACCTATTTATTTGAATGCAAAAACACGGGTCTATATATCTTTTTCTCTTTGAACTATTTCCGTTCAGATTTAATTAGGTCCAACCAAATTATCCCAACTGCTTTAAAACTAAAGCTAAATTGCGTTGGAGACCAGCTATAGGACCCTAGGATAGACCGATAAGCTGGATCAGGTCAAAATTAGGTAGAATTCAGATCGGTGCCGGGCGACTGACCCACTCGCACCCTAGCTAACTAGCTCTACTTCAGCATGAAGTATAAGCAGCGCTAAAGCTTTTGTTTTTTTATTTAGCAATGCGATGATACTATCATGTAGCTATGCAAATGGCAATCCTTTATCAGGGAGTAGTTGATGCCTGTACACTAGTTTTAGCCAACCGTGGCCTAACATCCAGTTGTGTGCAAGTAACAAAGCTTAGAACTTCCCTTTGATTAGTTTTTCAGCCTCTTTCTTCGTGTATGCTTCCTTAACAACAAGCGTACGAGGATTTTATAGTGGGATACGGTATCCGACCGGGTCTGTTTTTTTGCACCAATGATAGAGGGAAGAAGCCCACAGATTGCAGAAAGGTCAAAAAAGATGTCACATTTTTCTCATGCTAGCTCGATGGGGCTATTAAGCCTTTTTTGTGGGGCAGAAAGTGAAACTTGAAGTCATCTCTATTTAAAAGAAACTTGCGTTTCCTTTTGGCAGTCATCAAGCTTGAGTTCATGAACGGTCAATGGCAAAGCTGAAAGTGGGTTGGGGAGATTGCAGGCGATCTTGTCTCGACCAAATTTTGACCGCGCCTACGCTCGCAATTTGGATCCATGGATCTACCCTAGTCCCCATCTTTATGGAGGAAAAGTGGACTTTTTTTGAGCGAAAATGGAGAAAAAATGGAGTAACCAAACCCCAATATTGCATATGATTTGTAGTGGTTCAAAAATTAGGGTTGGGTCAGGCCTTAATGCAACATTGGCCATCCTTGTGCAACACATAGGCACATGTTGCCTTTGGCAAATATCTTGTGCATCTCGAATCATGATAAATGTCTAAAAAAATATTAGCGTTTTCTTTTCTTTAAAGCAAAAGCTTAAGTGATATAAAAAATCAGTTCTAATCAAGCTAGATTTAGCATTATAAACTAACCCGAATTCCATGGAATAAATAATGAGATACAAGTCCAACTTCTGCTTTGTGAACCAGTTTGGACCACTTATGCATGATGCTCCAGCGTACCTACAAGAAGAAAATTCTGAAGGACAATTTGATTAGACTAGTTCGAACCTTTTGCACCTTTCAATCCACCAAGGGATGAAAGAATAAAGTCTGATCATGTTTGAAGCCAGAATTAGAATCTGGCGTAGGGGTGGGCTTGGAATCCCACATGCAGACCTCAATTCCGATTCATATCAAGAAAACTTAAATGCTTGATCCAATCGAATAAGAACTAGTTGAGCTAAACAAATAACTAGTGATTATAAAAGATTATGGCAAAATATTAAGACCAAGCCTAATTTGTCCAAGGCTAAATTAACCCAATCTAACTCATTTAGCACGTTGACAGAAATGTGAAACATGATATAAAAAAAAAAAAAACGATGCTTTGATCATGGCTGACACCCATCTTGCCTACGGAGCTATCATAACCAAGATATAAAAAAATGTGGGGCTTTGAACAGGTTGGGTGAAGGGTTGGCAGCCCGTGTCTTAGATGTTTGAAGGAAGCAATTCCGGAGGAGATAATAGCCACATAGAAGGAAAAGAAAACCGTGTTTCTCTACCTTTTTGTTAGAAAAAAACGTGTTTCCTTTATGTGCTTCTATTTTGCTCCATTGGCTTAAGATGTGGTACTATATCTTGAGAAATTATACCTTATACCTTGCACACCATATAGCCGTGCACCATGCTAATCATCTCATTTTCTTTCTATGGGCTCGTCTTCATGATTGGCTTATGGCAAAGAAACAAGATAATTCTGGTGTGGTGCACAAATCATATTGGTGCATGCGGAAAGTGTTATTTCTCCTACATCTTTTAGAAGTTCAGCAAGATATGCCAACCTATGTACTAGTCATTGTTATTGCCACATCATCAGCCTCATCATAATCATCGACTCCACCACCATCAACAACATCATGCCATGTGAGACTAAATAATCCATTCTGTGGAGTGGTTTAAGAAACAAGGAGGGCCACCTAGGATCAAAGGGGTAAGGGAATAATAAACTTGAGGATCATTTCATGTCTCCTCCAACTCACCACATTCAATTGACATCTTGTCTCCTTGCCTCTCTCTCCAGCCTTTTCTCTGCAAAACAACCCACCCTATTCATCCTGCCTCTTTGTCATTGCCAAGTCATCTCCTATAGCCTCCCTGCCCTTCACAACTTTCTTGGGTGATATAATTGATAAATATGAAAGACATTTCTCAACAATGTTGGCACACCTTGTAATGATGAATTCTTTACAAGTGATCATGCAATAACTAGTGCAAATATAAATTATTGGAAATGGCATACCAAATTTAAAATATAGACTGTTTTTTCTTATCATTCTACATAATGTGCATCACACTCTTAAATGGTTGACCTTTTCACCAAGAAAAATATTATGTTTCCTTTATTTTATTAGATAACTCAATCCAAGGTCAGTAATAGACTCTTCAACCAAGAAAAAGAAAAAAAAATCAAACAAAGCGATGAATGCACGTCCTAGTTCATTTAATCAATGATTTGACTATTTGAGCGAATCTTACTAGCATCGAGCTCTGAACATAAATTTCTTTGTGACATAAGGTTGACTTCACTATCTAATTTAGTGCAGAATATAAAAAGCAACATTCTAAGAGGCTTTGCATCTGAAAGGAAAAAAAGAATGGATACATGGATGCACGGTATCTTATGCTTGACCAATGAACTGAGGGCTGCTGCACTAGCATTATGCTTCGAATACGAAAATCTAAATAATAAAAAATAAACTTTTCTATATGATATAGTGCTATGTGAAAGTCATTCCACTAAAAAAGACCATTTAACAAAAACAAATCCATACAAGATATCAAATTTGAATAGGAATTAGCTGACCCCTTCAAGTATTTGGAGAAGTTAAGATCATTGACCACTATTGTCACGCCCCGAATCCAGCACCCGGGTCCGGTACGCGACCGGCCGCATGAGCCCTAGAGCAGTGCCCTAAAGATCA
>JAOXJJ010000483.1:17225-32087 GCA_025769935.1 Phoenix roebelenii
GGAGGGGATCGCGTCTGCGATCCCCTGCTCTGTCCCTTTCCAAAAGGGGAATGGGGCTGAAGTCGGCTGGGGCTGCCAACTTCAGCCCCGTATTTCAGATTATGCACCTCATAAATTATGTCGAGAGTCTCTTCCTTGTGTCTTTATTGGTTATAGCTCTATTCATAAAGGTTTCCGTTGTCTAGATTGGTCTGCTCATGTGTTCACATTTCTCGTCACGTTATTTTTTATGAAACTGTTTTTCCTCTTTCACAAGCCACTCAAACCGTCTCCTGTGCCATGGACAAAGTTACCTATCATGATCCTATTACTACTAGTGTTCCCCCTTTGTCTCGCGACTTGTCTTTACCTAACCATGAAAGTTGTCGTGCCACTCCCTACCCATGCACCACATGCACTACTCCGGCATTCCCCATTCCATGAGCACGTTATGATCCTGCTCCTGCTGTTTGCCCTACGGTTGCTCCCTCTTCTTTGTCATCGACTAAGCTTCTCCTGTTGCTGCTGCCCCTTCTTCGGGCTCCTCTACTGCTGACATGCCCTCGGCTGCCTCTTCTGATCCTCCGCCATGGTCAGTCCTTGGCACGCATCCTATGGTCACTCGTGCCAAGGCCGGCATCTTCAAGCCTAAAGCCCTTTATGCAGTCCACGGGCTCCCTGCGACTCCTTTTTATTAGGCTCTCTTTGCTGTCAAGGAACCCCGACGCTTTAAGAGTGTCGCCAAGCATCCTGAGTGGTTACATGCAATGGAAAAAGAACTCTCTGCCTTACGCCGCAACTATATTTGGACCTTGGTTCCTAGACCTCACGAACAGAATGTTGTTGGTAGTCGATCGGTCTTTCGTCCCAAGCTTCGACCTGATGGTGGTATTGCCACCCATAAGGCATGCCTTGTTGCCAAAGGCTATATGCAGTAGCACGGTCATGACTTTGATGAGACCTTTTGTCCGATTATCAAACACTCCACCATCTGTCTCATCCTATCTTTGGTTGTTGCAGCGGGCTGGTCGCTTTGCCAAGTAGATGTCAAGAATGCCTTCTTGCATGGATTACTTAAAAGAGGAGGTCTATATGGAGCAACCCCCTGGATACACTAACCCCAAGTTTCTACATCATGTCTACAAACTGAATCGTGCTCTTTACGGCCTCAAACAAGCTACTCGAGCATGGTTCCAGCGCTTCAGCACCTTTCTTCTAAGGCTTGAATTTCGCAGCAGTCAAATTGATTCTTCACTTTTTGTCTACACATTCTAAGGCCACATCATTTATCTTCTCTTATCTGTAGATGACATTGTGCTCACTGGCAATAATCCGCAATTGCTCTGCTCCTTCATTTTCTAGCTTGCCACTAAGTTTGCTATGAAGGATCTTGGTAACCTTCATTACTTTCTCGGCATCGAAGTCTTGCGTACATCCTCTGGTCTATTCCTAAGTTAGACAAAATATGCCCTTGACCTCTTGGAAAGAGCTCAAATGGTGGACCGCAAACCAATTTCCACTCCTATGGTTATTGGTCAGCATCTCTCTGCCACTGGTTCTCCTTATTCAGACCCTACCACCTTTCAAAGCCTCGTTGGTGCTCTTCAGTATTTGACACTTACTAGGCCTGATATTTCTCTTAGTGTCAACTCTGTCTGCCAGCACATGCATTCTCCCACTGATGACCCCATTCGAGCTCTCAAGAGCATTCTGCGTTATGTCAAGGGATTGTCACTTTCGGCTTATCTCTCTCTGCGACCTCTTCTCAGAATCCACTTGCTTATACTGATGCCGATTGGGCTGGCTGTCCCGACACCAGTCGCTCCATTTCTGGATTTGCTATATTTCTTGGTCGCAGCTTGATTTCTTGGAGTGCTAAGAAACAACAAACTATTGCCCATTCTGGTGCTGAATCCAGAGTACCGTGCCTTAGCAAGTATTGCTGCTGAAGTTTCCTAGTTTACTCATCTCTTGCATGATCTTCATGTCACCTTGCCTCGGCCTCCACTCGTCCTATGTGACAACCGAAGTGCGATCTTCATGGCTTCTAATCCTGTCACAGAGCCGTGATCCCAGCACATTGCCTTGGATTACCCTTTTGTTCGTGAACTTGTCTATGATGGCAAGATTGAGTTTCGGTTTATTTCCTCCAATCTTTAGCTTGCGGATACTTTAAGAGCCTACCTCGGCCTCAGTTCTTTCTTCGTTCCAAGCTCATCATCGACCCTTCCATGCTTCGCTTGTGGGGGGGTGTTAGTGAGAAAACCTTATCCCCACGTGAAGATAAAGTTGGAAACGGAACAAACTTTCCGCGTGCTGTTGAAGCTGGAAACAGAAGGATCATATCGTCCTTATCTTCAACAGCTTAGTTTCCCTTTTGAATTCCCTACTTTGTAGCCATTGCCATTGTACATAGTTCTATATATATTGAAATACCTCACCATGAATCTATGGGTTGAGGAGATCCACATCCTGGTGTACTACGTCTTCTTCTCTTCCTGAGGTTTCAAAACCTCAACACTATTAGTTGGGATGCAACTCTAGTCTTGCGCATTTATAAATAGAGCACAATTCTCAGTATTGTATACAACTAGAGAGGTCAAATTTCTATGAGAAGTGCTATTGCCTTGTTCCTTTCTCCTGTGAAGCCTCTCCTTCTTCCATTTCTATTTTCCTAATTTTTCTAGTCCATTTTCTTGTTGCTTTAAAAACTCATTCCCGCTATATAAATTTTATTTTGGATAATTGAAGGAGTCATTGGGCCTCTACTTCCATGCAATCATACTATGCTTGCTTGGAGGCTATTTAAACGGATCGGATCTGTTATGTCTTGAGAGCATCTTCATTGGTTCCCTACACCTACACGAGAGGGGTGATCTTGCTCTTAAGATAGTGACTAGCATGCCTTGGCTATCCACCATGTTCTGATTTATATTTTCACAAACTTCAAAATATTTATATCAAGTTTCTAAAACATGATTTTTCAAGAATATTTCAGATTTATGATCATACTTGCTTAACAATCAGTTGATACATACTATATATATATATATATATATATGCAAAAGAATAAGAAGTAATATAAAAGTCATTTATATCCATCATATACTGGGATCTTGACTCAAGCTTTGATTTTCAAAGGTCGAAGAGAGGAATTTGAGTGCCTGCAGGTTACTCATTACTTATCAGTAGATTCTCAACTTGAGATGTAGGAGATACCATTGCCATAGAAATTGGTCGTGCTTTTGTTGAAGGCATCATTAGTTGAGATACAATCACCGTGAGTGGGATAATCTTTTCCTCTAATTATAGAAAACATCACTTCATCTCATCATCCATCGAGATAAATAGAGTGGCTATACTTGTCTTTATCCTTCAATATATATCAAGCACCGATAGCCTTTATCCGGTCTACTTGTATTGCTCGTGCATCTAGACCACAAACAAAGGCCTCTGTATATGTAGAGGATCGAAGCTCTAATACAAACCTAATCTAATCGGAGAAAAGAAAAAAAAAAATTCAACCTGCTAAACTCAAATCTCTTAAATAATTTAGTAAAATAAGAAAAATTGGTGCAAGGTGGGCTTAGGTCCCCTTTTCTTTCAATAATGAATAAGAAACTGAGTTGCATGCTTTCTATTTATATTTGGAAGGTCTACCCTTATAGAATTATAGTGGAATTTCTCTTTTCATTAAAAGAGATTTCTCGAAATAGATATAACTGGTGGAAATAATTATCGAAAGCTAAAATTCTATAGAAAGTACATCCCAAAGAATACCTTACTTTATAGTCTCCAAAAGTTTGGCACGCGATTTAGCCTCTTAATATAGCAAATCTCACTTCTAGACCGTATTCTAGACCTATAGTGGCTAATATAGTCTAAAATGAGTTTGGTGATCCACCTGGATCAAAGATGTTGGCATCAAGGACTACCTTATTCTGTTGACCTTTGTGGGACCTCCTTAACAATCTAATGTTGCCTTGCATCCCTTACAACTAGACTATGTCAAGATCAACTTTGATGGATTCGTTCATCCTGATTCGGCAGGGGTTGGTTCGTTATTCGCAATCAACTAGGAGGTGCTCCATTTGAAGCAGCAATTCCCACCTTCACAACTTTTGGATCATCTACAGAATTAATAGTTGCATAGCTTGGGTTGAGGATGGCAACAAGACTATTTCAATTAGATAAGATTTCACAACTGTGGTCTCATGGATCAATGGATAGGAAACAACTCAACACCCTATCTTGAGGAATATCAAGTCACTCTGATCTATAATTGCAATTTTCACATGAACAACATAAAACCAATCAAATAGTTGATTATCTTGCAAATTTGGTGAATTATGTTCGATCTAAGACCATCTAGATTGCAGTTGTTCCACCCCCTAGCTCAAATTCTTCAAGCTGATGTATGGGCTAGTTTCTTACTTCTATAGTGGCTATGCACTTGCATAACTAAAATTTGTGTGAAACCCTAATCAAAGCTCTAACATACAAAAGAAAAAATAAATATGTTTCAAATGAAAGTTAATAATGCCATGCTCCAAACCCACCACTCGAGCTGGCACATAACATGGGTGCATATTCCATAGGATATAATTGCATGAAATGTGCAAGGATTTCACATGATTCAAATATTTTTTTCAAACATGATAAAAGTTTGTAAAAACATATGCACATGAGTTTAAAATCTTCTACTTTTTTTTCCGAACTTCTAATTTCAATGTTTTGATGCTCAAAACTACCCTAATCCTAGGTTTTTTCTGAACCACCTCTCAACCTAACTAGTGTATTTTTAATTGTATATCTAAAAATACACTAGTTAGGTTGAGAGGTGGTTCAAAAAAAAACCTAGGATTAGGGTAGTTTTGAGCATCCACACTCTGAAATTAGAAGTTCGGAAAAAAAAAGTAAATGATTGTATAAAATGCTTGAGAGGTGGTTGATCATAGGTGGGTTAGTTTCCAAAATTTTACATGGGTAATTAGTTCCCTATCATGTTAAATATTAATATTAAGTTAATTAGGTATGTTAGGCATAATTTTGGGCTAATTGGCACACTCTATTTTGGGTTCTACTATCTGTCAGATGTAAGAATCCCATTGCATCCTTACTTCTATGTAAACTTAATTTTCCAGAAAAACTAATAATATTTTTGCATTTTATAATATGACCATTGGTGTATTAAATTAATAAAATAGACTTAAATAACAAGATAGTTAGGTTTGCTGCTTTAGATCAATCACATCATTATCAATTGCCCCATAAGAGGCTAGAAATATGATATTATTAATTACTCTTTCATGAGCAGAAATTTGACCGTGGTTAGTCCAAAATCGAAAATAACTTAATATTATTAAATATATATTCTTGAAATGAACGGGTGGGTGAGGGCTCTAGATTAGCTATATTAATAAAGTTTTCCTATCACATGCTGGAGTGCGACATTATCAATTGCTTCCTTACGAGTGGCGGGATGAGGACTTTGGATTAGCCACATTAATATGGTTTGCCTATCACAGGCTGGAGCACGAGACTATCGATTACCTCATCACGAGTGAAAAACATGATATTATCGATTTTCCTATTATAGATAGGAAACATGATACTATCAATTGCCCCATCAAGGATAGAAAACATGATGATGGTTAAATCAAAGCTAGAAATAACTTAAACTATTTATGGAGTATTCCTAGGATGTTGGTCAAACCTAACCCCTACCATATGTTATCAAGGAATCATAAATTATTGATAATAAACCATTGTCGAAAGGAATTATCTTTTGAATTATCACAAATGATATCAAAGTAGATCGGGATCATGAATCATATGGATTAGGACAGACCGCAGTATGAGCCCTTTGGGGTTGACCGCAATGCGATCATGGTATTGTTGATTGAATTTTATTTGCATGTAAACCCTTAGCCTAGTGAGGGCTTTAGAAATTAAATGGAGAGAATATGTGAGAGCTTGTGCACACATGTGTTTAGTCCTATATCAACTATGCATTGGGAAGATCATAGGTATTATACACGACCGAAAAATTCAAATGACATCTTTAGGCTAACCATTATGGATGAGGCCCCAATTTTTTACAAATAATAGCAATAGTATTGCTCGAATAAAACCATAATAACAAATTCTAATATATGACGAACTTCTCATAGTGCAAAGACTATCAAAACCTTAACAATTAAAGTCTATCTCTAAAAGGCATTACAAGAACCCCATCATGCGGATATCAAAACATTAACAATCTTCCTAATGATTAAACAAGGTGAACGATTGCTTTAGAGACATTAAGCAACAATGTTCAAACGAGTCCAACGACAGATTTAATAGCTAAAAAATTATCCTTGAGAAAGAATAAGAGGAAGTGACGAAATTTGTGCATTTGAATTGGGTATGTACAACAATACAATTTGGGCATATACAACCTAACTATAACAAATTTTTGGTTATAATGATACTCTTGGTTATGATAGCAACTCTATTAATATTACATTAACCAACTCGATTAATATTATGTTAACCAAGTTGGTTATGTTAACACCCTCCCTCAAACTCAAGATAATATGGTAGAGGCCAATTTGAGTATGGAAACTAAATCTTGAAAAAGTCCGAGTGGATGAGCCTTAGAGAAAATATTTGCAATCTAGTCAGTGGAGGAAATAGAGCAAAGCTACACAGTATCATGGTGAATATGTTGGAGAATAAATTGACAGTCAATTTTAATATGTTTAGTATGCTCACAGAAAATATTATTATAAGCAATCTGAATGGTACTTTGATTATCATAATAAAGAATAGTAGCACCATGATGAGTGACTTCCATATCCTCTAACAACCATCTGATCTAGAGAAGTTCATTAGTAGCATCAACAACAGCCCTATATCAGCCTTACTATTTGACTTGGAGACAACACTCTACTTCATACCATATCAAGAGATAGGAGCTAGAGTCACCCAAAAGAAAATAATAGCTTGTAGTAAAGCATCGATGAGTAAGATCACCAGCCCAACCAATATTAGAGTAGCCACATAGGTGCAAGGAAGAATTGGTAGTATAATGCAAGCCATGAAACAGAGTACCCTTGATATAATGTAAAATAAGCAAAACAACACCATATATAATAAGTGGTCGAGGAGCTGTCATAAGCTGATTGATGATATGAACAACATAAGCTATATTAGGATGATTAACTACAAGATATACAAGACCACTAACTATGTATATGTAATAAATAACAACCAAAAGAGGAGTTCCATTGGTAGGTATTAATTTGGCATAAGTCTCAAGAGGTGTAGAAGTAATCTTGTTGTCTGCTAATCTGGATCTAGAAATGAGGTTAGATGCATACTTGGCACGTGATAAATGATACATATAAGAGCTATATGTAACTGCAAGCCCAAGAAGTAACTTAGTGCTTCAAAGTCTTTCATTTCAAATTCTTGACTAAGGTACTGTTTGAGATCATGAATGCAGTAAGATTATTTCTAGCTGTAATCATGTCATTTGCATGGAGTAATAATAAAGTGATGCCCTTAGAAGTTTTATGGATGGAAAGAGTAGAAAAAATAAGAACTACGAGTCAAACAAAATTGAGAGACGGTGGCACCAAATTTTGCAAACCAAATACGAGGAGCTTGCTTAAGACTATATAACTCATGACGAAACAAGAATACCTTATTAGTGGATGAGGATAAGCTGGTGCTGATTGTATGTGATTTTTTTAAAAAATATCACCATTAAGGAAAGCATTCTTGACGTCCAGTTGACAAGATGGCCATTGCTTAGAAACAACAACAATAATAAAACTCCTAATCAAGGTTAGTTGAGCAACTAGAGTAAATTTTTCCGCATAGTCAATGCCGTACTTCTATGTAAAAACTTTTATCAAGAAGATGTGCTTTATAACACTCAACTAATCCATCTGAACGGGTTTTAATTTTATAAACCCATTTGAATTGCATCAAAGATTTGTTAGGAGGTAAATTAACCTGATTTCAAGTGTTAGATTTCTCAAAACCTATAGTTCTTCTACCATTGCTTATTGCCAAAGAGGATCAGAATTTGCTTCATGAAAGGTGCAAGGTTCATGAAGAGAATTAATAATAGAGAAACAATGATGGTCATGAAGATGAAAAAGAAGTGCTTTTTGCCTAGTAAAATGATGTAATATGTCGATATCAAAGAAAATCGGAAGTGTAGGATCTACAGATGGAGTAGTCCTATCAAAAGAGGATGCATTAAGAGAGGCCCGAGTGAACTCACTAGAGGGCACTACATCAGAATCTTGAAAAATAACTCAACAAAAGAATCAATAAAGAATGATGAAGAAGAAAAAACAAAGAACGATGATATAGAAGAAAACATTTTATATTCCTAGAAGACAACATGATAGGAAATATGAAATTGTTTGGAAATAGGGTCCCAACAACTATAACCCTTATGCTCGATTTTAATTTGGTACACTCATGAGATTGCAATTGCACAAAACAAGCATCCAAAAATCTTGAGTAAATTATAGTTGGGAGTAATGATAAAAGAAAGTCATAGGAAAATTGATTACCAATGACTGGAGAAGGGATGCAGTTAATAGTATAAACAACAGCAAAAGTAGCTTCTCCCTAGAAACATTCGGGTTAGGAGGTAGAAATAGGCAAGGCACGTGTTGCTTACAATATATGCTTATACTTACACTCCACTCTCCCATTTTGTGAGATGTGCTTGGACAAGAATGTTGAAGAATAAAACCATTTTACTTCAGAAAGGTGATAGATTTGCTCTTCATATTCCATGGCATTGTCTTTGTGCAAAAGATTTTAATTTTTTAAGAAAATTTATATTTTGGCAAAGATGGAGTAAATATCAGGTAGTTCAGATTTGTTGTATATAAGATAGATTTAAGTAAAACTAGTGAAATGATCTACAAATATAATAAAATATCTTGAACCACCCATAGTAACAATAGGAGATAGATCCTAATATCAGAATGTACTAAGTCAAATGGTTCATAGAAGATAGAATTACTATGTGACTAATAGGCATAATAAATCCATCAACAGTATAAATACTGGGCAACTGTAATGCGGAGATTTTGGAGGAAAATATAGTTGGATCAGAGGTCATATGGTTACACAAGCGGTCTCAAAACCAAGTAGGGGTACCTAGGGTGATAGAAGGGGAATGTTTACCAAAGTTGGATGAGTTTTGAGTTAAAAAGGCTTGTGAATCACTTAAAGAGAAATGATGCTCACTAGGAGAAGAATCCTTAGTGGCAGTATATCAATAACAGCAGCAGTGGTGTGTGAAGGATGAGGAGTGTTTCTGAACTAATGAGACAGCACCCGAGTACATCTAGGAGCTTTAGTACTTTTATAAGCCAGTTTATGACACATTGAAATGTGATGCCTGGTAATTCTTATTGTGTGGAATAGTTGGTAGATGTTGAAGAACTAGAAGATGCAGCAATATTAATGATAGGACTAGAAGTAGGAATAACAGGAGCCATAGATGAATATGCTAGGAAAATAGGCATCACAACATCTAGGGCCGGCCCAACCCTTAGGTGACTAAGGCGGTCGTCTAAGGCTCCGGCCCAAAGAAGGCCGACCGTAGGAAAGACCTCAAAGACAAAATAGAAAAGAAAAAAGCTCTCCTTAGTGAATTTGCCTTAGGCCGGTCCACCGCAGGAAATGCCTCAAAAGACAAAACCAAAAGAAAAATGTCCCCCTTAGTGAGTTCGCCTTAGGCACTTTCGTGGGCCGCTCTTGACAACATTTGTATGCTGAGATATGAGGGAGCCAAGAACAGTTTCCTAAGAAACCGAGCAATAGCCTGACCAAGTGTAGTAATGGAACCATATAGAGTAATGATGCATGGATACGCTCAAACTCATCTTTGAGTACCATCAATAACTAAAACAAGAAACTTCTGTGCATCAGTAATAGTGTCCCCTAAAAGAGCTAACTGATCCCAAAGAAAGCACATCTAAGCATAAAAATCTCGAACATATTGGTTAGGCTCATGATGCAAACAATGTGAAGAATCACCCCTGAAGCTGATATCTATGAGCAAGATCAGTAGTAACATACCACCTCTGCAATATATCCCAATCTCTCTAGCAAACTCATAATAGCTAAATTTCTTATAGATAGTTGGAAGAGAGGTATTTCTGAACCATGTGATTGTTTGAGGCTTCAAGTCAATCAGAATATCTAGCATCATCCTTATCATCTAGCTTGGGTGGCTGTTTAACATCCTTAGTAACAAGTTGCTACAACTGCTTGCTCTTGAAGCTTTGCATAGCTTGAGACCAAGCAATATAGTTGGACCATTCAAGACTATTTCAAAAGGTCTAGAAATCTCCGAATGAGTCTCACTGGTAGACATAATTATTGCCAACATAGAAGCCAAAGGAAAAACGACAAGGAGTAGGAAACTTATCCGGCAAGCAAATAAAGCAGAATACGGGCAACTACAGAGAATACCGTAGCAAATTTCCTTCTCTCTCTCTCTTTAATTGATTTTGTCAACAACTCCCTAAATCCCCGCTTCTTTCCCATCTGGCTTGATTAATGGATCAAGGGATGAAGGAAGACATGGGTAGACGGTGATGGAGTGGAGGCTGGTATGGGAGATAGGCTGGTGTTTGATGGTTAGCGGTCAGGCAAGAGGAGAGGAGAGTGAAGGTTGTGAAGCAAGGATTGGGAGATAGGAAGCTTTTGATGGAGCACGGGCTGGTGTTCGGTGGCGGCGGTGGTGCTGATGAAGTTAGCATCATCTTAGGCATACATGATGGCGTAGAAGGCCCCTGGTGTAGAATGATCTGTAGTTGGCGGGGTCCAGTGGTCCAAAAATGAAGGCTTGATGGGGGAAATGGTGATGGACGGTGCTTGGTGCTCCGCACGGTGGAGGAGACTAAGAGGATGGAGATGAAGTCCAGGCACAAACATGGACTCATGCGCCTGGTGCTCTTTGCGGTGGAGGACGACAGGGTGGAGATGAAGGTCGTGCTCGCCTATGTGACGAAATCGATCTGCGTGGCGACCATCGAAGGGGCGCTGGTATCTTGAGCCGATCCTGGTGGTGGTAGTGGTGGTGGTGGAGGAGGAGGAGGAGGAGGAGAGCCTCCTTAGCAATGGCGATGCACTGATACTACGATGAGAGAAACAGAGAAAGTTAGGAAATTGTATATTTGAATTTTATGTACATCAATGTACAGGGTATATTGTAAGGCCCAGCCTTTTGGCCCAGCCCATCATTAAAATAGGCCCAAACAAAACAAAAATGCAGTGGGAGAGGACTCCTGATGGGAGTTCATCTCTTCTTCCTGAGCGCGCGACGGAAGAAGAGTTTCCCTACTTCGGCGAGACTTTGAAAATCGATCTATAAAATTAACTCCTCTCTTTCCTCTCATGATCCCACTTCTGATTCTTGATCATTCACCGGTGACAAGCATGAAGTTTTCCATCGAAATTTCTGAACAAACCACTGTCGATTTGCCTCATTGACACAAGGTAACTAACCTCGTCTCTCTTCTGTATTTATCCTAGAATTCCTCGGCTGTTATCAATGACTTCATCGACTCGATTTTTGCTGGTGGGTTGCTAGATTTGGATGAAGACCCAATGCTCTGTTTTTGTCTCTCCTGTTTTGTTTTTTTCTCCGTCTTCTGCGCCATGATTTGAGGATGAGGTCCTTGCTGGAGTTTCGATCAAGCTTCTAGCGAGCTCTACTACCATAGCCAAGACTCAGTCGTCGGCCGATGAATCGGAATACCAGCTCTCTCTATATTGGGACAACCTAGCATCGGCTTTTCTCTTCTTATTCTCTACTGCCGGCCATTGTGGTCGTTGTTGTCATCCTGATCTTCGCCGGAGGGTGGATATCGAGCCATGCCACCGTTGCCGATTGCCGGGGCTTTATCCATTCCGATCAATCACAAGCCTCCCCTATTTTGAGAAAGGAGAGTGTTTTCTTCTTTTCTTTCTTCCCTTCTTTCCTTTCTTGTTTCTCTCTTTTCTCCCTCTCTCTCTCTCTATATATCTCTCTCTACATGATCTCGGGCTCAGGTCTTTACTTTGTGAACTCCAGACTAGGTCAATTGTGACCCTTCAATATTTGACTTTTACCAGGCCTATGCTAGCATCTTGGTCATCATTGGATTCTACTAGACCTGGCCATCCTAGATCACTATAAGTTACTTGTATTTTGATCTAATCTTTGATTGGATAGAATGAATGTGATCGGACTGATTGGATTGTTGGGATTTACCGCTCAATCAACCCTATCCTTCTTCATCTTATGGAGCATGAAGCCCTGTCTCTCTTTATTCGGGTTCCAGTTGACTCTATTGTGGAGGCCCTAAACCACCTCGGTGCTTGGGCAGTAGACCAATAAAAGTGCATCCTATATTCTTCGGTGTTTAGCATGCTAAATTTTTTTCTTTTTTTTTTTTGAAAACCATGGCTGAACCTGATCAGGTTGTTTACGTACCTCTTCACAAGGAGGATCAAGCCACACGTAGTTCTTTTTAAGTTTCAAAAATGCAGCAGAAAAATGAATCAAACAATTTAATTCATGCATACTTACAAGATCAAATCTAGAAATTAGCACATTAAGAACACATAGGATTATGCCAGAATCGTTTAAACAATTATGCTAAAACTTTTATGCATGATTAACTATCAGATCTGAAACTTAAGAACTCTATTCCAATTAATCTCCGAATATCCATCGAATGGATTCTGGAGATATCTCCGTGAGGAGCCCCAAAAGAGGGTAAAACCTCGGAGAATTGGACTAAGATCTTGACACCATAATAAATGATTAATGCTAGATTAATATCTTTTATGATGAGAGCACAAAAGTGCGATGTACACATCACTTAAATTAGTATTATTGCTAACAAATAATGATAAAAGTGCTGCATTAATATTATATTTTTGTGGGGTGCGGGTGATCATAAATCAAAACTAAAATGCGCATTGGGTCCAAAAAGATGCATCACAGTAGGTGACCAGCCAACCGTATGGTTCAACCCTAATTGCACACTAGAAGGAGTCTAAGTTCAGCCATCCAGTTCACTGCAACCAATTGTATGCAGCCCGTGCATCTTAGCCCGATGGAGCCCACGTGCAGCTCATCCTCTTCTCCCGTGAGTGATCCACAGCGTCTAAGGCCATGCTATCAGCTCCTTCAGCCATCCGCATGTGAATCTCCCGTGATCAGCGCATCTCCCACGTCCGCATCCTAGCAAAGATCATTCTCTCCGCGATTCTTCCGCATCCACTGCTTCCGGATCCGTATCTCATCTAGATCTCAGCCTTCTGCGATCAGATCTCCCAAGCTTCCACGTTCCAGCCTCCTCAGATCCCGTCCGCGTCCACGAGCCTCCCCTTTTCCGCCTGGATCCATCCGCATGCAGCCTCCCAGTTGTCCATGGTTCAGCTTCCACGCGTTCATCCAGCCGCTCGCAAGCACATCAGCGATCCATCCGCGTGCACCCTCCCAGCATCCCGCAGCTGTCCACCTCTTCCGCATTCACAGCTTCTCCCAGCGCGTCATCCGCCCGTCTCATGCGCCTCCCAGCCGTCCGTGAAGCCTCCCAGCCGTCCGCGTCTCAGTCCCCAGCAAAGATCCCGCTTCATCCGTGCGTTTACAGCACGTATCAGCTGCGATCAACCGTCCGTGATCAACCTCACAGCTCTCGGAATCCACGATCAGATCTCCCCCTGCGTCCCGACTTCATCCAGTGATCACATCCAAGTTTCCGATCCGTCCGCGTCTCAGGCACCGCGTCCCAGCATGCGAGCCCTCACCTTTCGCGTCCGATCCTTCCGGAGTCAGCATCCCGTGTGATCAGGGGATCCATCGGGAGATATAGGAAGGCTCTCCTCTCGGCTGGGAAGGGGGGTCGAAGGGAGTTCTTATTCGAAAAACAGAGGAGGCCCCTTGCCCTTGAAGAAAAAAAAAAGAAAAGGGAAACAGGGGATGCCCTGTTTCCGAAAAGAAAAAGAAAAAAAGAAAAGAAAAGAGGGGCTAATATTTGAAATGAGCGGCTGATTTCTTAGGTGAAGGATGATGGAGAAACCTTTAATGTATTACTTTCTTTAAAGTAAATTCTGAACCTTTGCTCTTATTGATTTATATTTTTGATGTGTTATGGGTTCTTGCATAACTATTTTGTAGATAGTTCTTTAATGGTTTATGTTTACTGACACATAGACTGCTTTAGTATTTGATTTATCGTTGATGTAATAGGCACGATGAATGCTTAGAAATAGAGTTCATATGTCCATAAAATATATTTCATGTTTTGATTTATTTTACTTTTACATCCTCAATCAAGAATTGCAGAATTTATTTCTTGAATGCAATATTATCAAGGGGGATTCCGGATCCCTAACCATTTTTATTTCATTGAAATTTATTTATTGATCTATTATTCTCTGCTTTTAATTTTTGAAAATCAACTGAAAATTATATCTAAAAATTATGCTAATAATCCATAGATCATTCCCTGAGGAATCGACCTCGGACTTTCGAGTTATACTACTTGTGCAATTCTCCTGCACTTGGGAGAGCATTTCTGTGACGCATCATTTTATGATGGATGAAAGTTGTGGATCTGATTCTTGACATCGCAGCCACGCACATGAATGACCTCTACGAAAAGTACACACGAAGTCCTGAAGGATCTTGTTCCGCAACAGTGCTAGCAGCTACAGAGCACTTGAAAGCTAAAATCTGCTCGTCGGGATTCAATCAACTCTTGATCAATCGTCTTGAAGTAGATGGAGATGAGGTTTGTAAGGAAAGTAGAGGACTCAGATCTGATCTTGAATCTTCTAGATATTCACCCTGAAAAT
>JAOXJJ010000484.1:14133-53521 GCA_025769935.1 Phoenix roebelenii
TAATGTCTCGGAAGCCGAGCTCAAGGGCTCGGCAAAGTCGAATTCGAGCCTGAAAATATCGGGCCTAAGTGACCTAAACGGCCTACGGGTCCAAGGTCCTACGATAGCGCTTCGGCGACTCGAAAGCCAAGCTCGAGGGCTCGGCAAAGCCAAATCCGAGCCCGAAGAATGCGCCTAAGCAACCTAAGTGGCCTACGGGTCCGAGGTCCACCTATAGCGCCTCGACTATTTAAGAGCCGAGCTTAAGGGCTCAACGAAGTTACATCCGAACTCAAAGACATCGGGCCAAAGCGTCTTAGGTGACCCAGCAGACCGGAGTCCGAACTTAGCTCCTCATCGGTTCAAGAGCCAAGTTCAAAGGTTCGGTAAGATCAGAACCCGAGCTCAGAGGTTAAACCTGTTTTTCTAAAAGGTATAGCGGACCTAGATTTAAAGGATTTAGCGGGTCTGGGGTCCGAGCGTAAAGCCTCGGCGACATGAGAGCCGAGCTCAGAAGCTCGGTAAAAAAGAAATGCAAGTCCGATGATGTAAAAGATGTGAGTTTTAAAAGTAATTTTTATTGATAAAGCCTGGGGGCTAAGTACAAGGTTGAGGCTCGGCCGTACGATGAGTTTCGAGGCCGGCCTCAAAAACTACAAAACAAAAACCCTAGGCGGTCGACTCTGTTGGAGCTTCCGTCGGTTCTCCTGCCACAGCCTCGGCCTACGCATCCCTAATGACTCTGAGAGCGGTGCCTGAAGCCTCGAGATCTTCGGCAGACACCTCTGTCGCCTCCTCGGCCGGTGGGGCTTCGGTCCCATCTGGGTCCTCAGTTGCACATCCCTCCTCAACCCCTGCTCCCGGTTCGAGCAGATTGAGATTGAAGTCAGGGCAAAGCCACCTTAGTTGGTTCTGGAAGTTGTCGAAGCCGCGGATGAGCCCATCAACGGCTTCCTCCTCCACCAGGTTGCGGAATTCCACCGACTCTTGGAAGAGCTGAACCGCGTTCCGAGCCTCCTCCTGGGCTGTCTTTTCGCGGGCCTCGAGCTCCTCTACCTTGAGCTGAGCGCCCTTTATTTCTTACTCGCGGATAGCGAGCGTCGAGCGGGCCTCAGACAGGCGAGCCTCGGCGGACCGTAGCTCCGACCTGGGCAGAGCGTGCGCGGCCCTCTCCTCCTCGAGCTGCGTCGCCAACGAACGAATCTCGTCCTCGCCCGCCTCCACCCTTGCCTTGAGCTCTCTTGTTGAGAACTCGGCTTCGCCGAGCTTCTTCTCGGCCTCCTCCTGCCCCCGTTGAAACCTCCGGGACCGATCCCGGTAGTCCATCGCCACAGAGATCAACGTGTCGATCTCGTGAAGATGCTGCAAATAGCAAATAAGAGTTAAAATTAAGAGAAGATCGCAAAAAAAAAGAGGTGGGGGGGAAAGAAATAAACTTACCCGGATGGCGGAGCAACAAGTCTCGTCCAAAAAATTGTTGAAGGTCGCCGCCCTTATTTCGGCCTGGTCGGCCGGGAGTAACGCGACGCAGAAGATTTGCCACGCCGTCTCGGCATTATTAAGGGCCGAGTCGACCTCGAAGACCGACCACTTGGGGCAGTACGGCCTCTTCTCTTGACGGTCGTCGCCCCCTGAGGGGCCAGAAAGGCTAACCCCTAACGAGCTCGACGGTCCGGGCCTTGCTGGGCTCGGCACGGACGTCCTAGCAGCCCCTCGGCTGCTTTCCGTCCCATTTCTCGATTGCTGAGGTCGTACGGGCGGTTGGGCAGGAATCTGGGAAATAGGGGCTGGGTAGGCGAGTGCCCTAGGAGCTCCTGAAGAGCTCGCACCTCCCCGCTCGGAGCTCGACATCTCTCTCCGAGCAGGACTGGAAGGATCGCATGTGCTGAGCTCGTCCCGACAGCTATGCCGGACGAGGTCCGAGCCTTCTTCCTTGGCTCAGGTGGAACTCCACTCATCTCGGCCAACCTCTTCCTGAAATCGGGCGTAGAGAGACTGGCTCTTGGTAACCATTTTCGGAACGTCTGGAGGCACACAAAAAAGGGGGGTTAGGACGTTCAAAAGACAAAAGGAGCAGAACGAATAAAATAAGACCATCGACTACCCTTACTCTGAGGGTGTGCCGAGCTCAGGCCAACATTGACCAGAGCATTCTCGTTCACGAGGTCGTTCAACAGGATATTCTTCCCGAAACTGCTAAGAGCGTCGAGGATCCCCTGCTCGCTCTTGGACAATTGAGGGAGCTTGTTGGCAATCTTGAGCCGAGCCTGCCCCCACCTGGGGTTGAACCCCCACGACCGCTCGGAAGCCAAAAAGAAGAATTTCTCCTTCCACCAATGAATAGATGTAGGAGCACCCCGAAAGAATGGCCGACCACTCTGAAGGGCAAGGTATAGCCACTCCCCATCTCCCGGGTTGGACTTCAACATGAAGTACCACCGGAAGACGTTTACAGAGGTCGGCACCCCGTGCGCTAGGCACAGATACAAGAAGCCGATTATCATCCTCCACACGTTTGGAGCAAGCTGCGCGGGGATGATTTCATACATCGCCAGGAGCTCGTTCACGAACCTGTGAAGGGGGAATCACAGGCCGGCCCAGAGTGTTTCAAGATACACTCCGATCCGGCCCAGGGGAGGTCTCAAAATCCGATCCCCCGCCCCTGCGAGTTCCAGGCGGAACCCGCATTGAGGAAAAAATCATTCCTCAGCTATCTCCATTTCCTCAAGGCTCAGAGAGGACCCGACCTCCTCTGCATCACGACCCATCCCAGAAGAGAATAGAGGAAAAAAAGAAAAGGAAAACGAAATCCTCCGAGCAGACTGAGAGACACCTACTCGAATCCTCGTCGGAAGCCTATAGCATGATTGCCTTCGCCGGAGAGAAACAAGAGGAGATACTGGAAAGAGATGATAGCCAAATGGGAACCCCTAGGGCAGGAACAAGGGTTTATATAGACCCCTCTCACGGCCCAGATTGGCGGGGCAAAACCCCACCCCTTACCCAGATCGCGCCACGTGTCGACTCCAAAAATCGAAGTGGCAAATTAATTACGAGTTGGCGCCTCGAACACACAATCGAGGCAGTGTCCTATCGAATCTTGGGACCCAATTATGAGCCCGCTTCATGAAGTGATCTCGGAGGACGAAAAGGCGATGCTCTATCTCCTCTCCTTAAGAATACTCCGAAGCGCGCGGGGCGCCGGAACTATTTAAGGTCCTGGCCCCACCACAATAAAGACTTACTACTTCCCACGTCCGAGCTCGCAAGCGGCTCGAACTCGGAAGTCGGGGGGTGGTGTTGGGGTAATACAAATTGCCCCAAAGCACGTGAGCACACCAAGGAACACGCAATCAAAGGCGCCCGACCTCATAGGCGCCCGAGCTCAGAGGTGCCCGACCTCGGAGGCGCCCATCCCTAGGTGCGTTCGACCTCCGAGCTCCCGACCCGGCGCCTAACCAGGTGCCCGGCCTCGGATACGCCCAACACTCATGACCTCAGAGCTCACCCTTTCGGAAGTCCTCTCCGTTCACCTACCGCGGTCACATCCCTCCGTAACCCGATCGGAGACCATACCCTGCCATCGCCTCCAGCATTTAATGTGCGTCTCCGGCTTACTCAACTATCATCACGCATGGCTCCTGAATGCCTCCAGTTTACTCTACAATTAATGCGCACCTCCGGCTTACTCAACAATTAATACGTATGGCACCTGCTATCTACGGATCTCCAGTTCTCCACGGCAAATCAGCTCGACTATGTCTAGTCAGCCATGACAATTCCCTGACTCCGACCTCGCTTCCACGACAGCATTAATTCGCCTGATCGTGCGCCTATTCATGCGGAATGCTCCATTGTACGACGACCTCGCCCCATCACCTCACCGGTAACCCAGCGCTCCTCCATAAAAGGAGAACAACTCCATTATTGGAGGGGAGAGGGCAAAAAAACTCTAGACATATACTATTGTTTCTCCTCATATGCACTTGCCCCCTCTGACTTAGGCATCGGAGGGCCGGCGCCGGGTCTTAGGAGGGGAGAGGGCAAAAGAACTCTGGACATATACTACTGTTTCTCCTCATCTGCACTTGCCCCCTCTGATTTAGGCATCGGAGGGTCGGCGCCGGAAGACCCGGCCACCGGTTTCCTTGCAGGTCCAGCGGAGGACGCCGCTCGCTGACGGATCGCCGCCAGCCAGTTCCCGCCGGAGCTCCCCCTCCTCAGCCGACGGTCGTCTCCGGGTCCAAATTCCAGGAACATTATTAAATAACTTGCTACTGATCATGAGAATGTTTTTGTTCCTTAGGAAAAAAAACAACCGCAAAGGAGGATTTATTTGATCAAATAATGAACTCTTTCTTTCTGATGCCTGTTTCTTAAATGGTACCTGGCGGTCGTAACACTTATTCGTTTAAAAAGGCGCTGTCTGAGAATTGTTTGATGGGCAAGAGACCAGCTTCGAACATAATGGCGTGCTTAAGTGTACACAAAACTCATTTAGAGCTCATTGATACCAATTCTTTGTTTCGCCCTGTTTCTGGCTTTCACCACAAGTCCACCTCCCATGAGATCAGCATCTCTTATAGCAAGCATAGCAGCCAGTAACGTAAATAAAGCCCATCTCATTTGTTTCTCCCTAAACAAGCATAACTCTTCTTAAACAACAAGCGAGTCAATGCACGGAGATAAGAACTACACTTAACAATGTAAACAGACTTCAGAGGAGCCCGGACAACACTAAAACTCTGCAAAAACTACGCTCAGCAACGCATTTAATTGATTTGTTTTCTTCTTATACCGAGGCTGAAAGAGAGAGAAAGTAATAAGACGTGTAGGGAGAGCTGGCTACAGTTGTCACGTGCGGGCCTGCAGCTGTCTGAAGATTCCCATCACGGGTTGGCCATGACATGGAGAGGTGGCAGCCCACAGCTTTGCCTTACCACATTAACTGAAGCACAAGTCTCTCTGGCGCCATTGATACATGATATGATCTAATAAGATAATTAATTAACTCTTCCACTAGGTTTGATGGAGGAGTGCGATTTCTATCGGACTTCATTCGTGCATAGAAAAGCCAACAAAACTGTCATTCTATGCGGAGCCATTACTAGTTTTTTATTTTTTTAATTTTGTTACTTGTATTTATATTTGTAGTACATGAGCTGTTGTTGTACTAGAAGAAAAAGAAAAAAAAATGGAGAAGAAGAAGAACTATTTTAATTAAAAAAAAAAAAAAGAAGAAAAAAAAAGAAGAAAAGAGAGAAGGGAAGTGGCTTGGTCCGCAAGCCAACAGCCACCTCTCTAGAGAAGCGTGGCTACCCTTTGGCACAATCACCCTTGGATTTTCAAAGCTTACCACTAACCATCAAATGACGAAAATAACCTTGTCTTTCCCACTTTTGGTCCCCAGGTTGCGAGGCTATTTTGGTCACAAACAGGACACGCAATCTCAGTTGTCTCCCGGTAATGGCTCGCCGACCATAAGGGCGCGTCAAAGCGGTCCGGTAACCGCCCCCCGATATCATCGCCTCTTTTTGCTCCCCCTGGACGCTTCCGGGCACCTTCCCATTTCCGCGTTATTTAAAGGAAACCATCGAGTACTCCTCCACTAGAGCCATCTGAAGAGCACTATATAAACCCCACCGCTCTCTTCGTGTAGCTCACACAACGCCACTCTCGAGTCTCGATCCCAATTCTCATACGATAGCCACCATCCTTCTTTCCTCTAAAAGTTTGTAGCCCATCCCGTCTGCTAATTAATGGCTTCTTCTAGTATTAGCCCTTGTTTCCTTTGTATCCTGGTAGCGGTGGCCTCTCTTCTGGTCCAGTGCTCCTATGGTGCTAGAAAGCTCAATGCCTTGGTGGAGGAACAATCTGCAGTCTTGACCTACCACAAGGGGATTCTCCTCACCGGCCCTGTATCGGTGAACCTCATCTGGTACGGTAAGTTTGCCTCCTCGCAGCGAGCCATCATCTCCGACTTCGTCACTTCCCTCTCCACGAAGGGCGGCGACCAAAAGCAGCCGGAGCCGTCGGTGTCCGCCTGGTGGAAGACCACCGAGAAGTACTACGCCCGGTCGAAGACCAAGTTCCCTACACTCACGCTCGGTGATCAGATCCTCGACGACTCCTGCTCCCTCGGCAAGTCGCTCACCGACGCCGACATCGCCAAGCTGGCGGGCCGCGGGGCTCCGAAGCACGCCGTCAATGTCGTCTTAACGGCGGCTGACGTCGCGGTCGAGGGGTTCTGCATGAGCCGGTGCGGGACCCACGGGTCCTCGCCCCGGTCTAAGTCCGGCCGGTTCGCTTACATCTGGGTCGGCAACTCGGCGACGCAGTGCCCGGGTCGGTGCGCGTGGCCCTTCCACCAGCCGGTCTACGGGCCCCAGACCCCGCCGTTGGTGGCGCCTAACGGCGACGTCGGAATCGACGGCATGGTGATGAACCTGGCGAGCATGATGGCCGGGACGGTGACCAATCCGTTCGGTGACGGATTCTTTCAGGGGCCGAAGGAAGCGCCGTTGGAGGCGGCGACGGCGTGCCCGGGGGTTTATGCCAAGGGGGCGTATCCGGGATATCCCGGGGATTTGTTGGTGGACCCCAGGACAGGGGCGAGCTACAACGCAAATGGGGCCCATGGGAGGACTTTTCTGGTCCCGTCTTTGTTCGACCCCTCAACCTCCGCCTGCTCCACCTTGGTTTGACGGTCCATGATGCGCTGTGTGATAACGAAGTTTCCACGAATACGTAGATGGACGTGTATATATATGCATGTATTTATACATAATGAAGTTTTATAACCTTTTTTCCCGTACATATATATATATACTATTTTATTATTGTTCTTTAAAAGAAAAGGAATAATGGAATGGCAGATTACTTGTCGTTTCATCTGCATTGACCTATTTCAAACCCAACACAGACCATGTGTTGAGACTTTAATCTAATAGCAGCACATTTGGAGCATCTGGGGTAATTTGTGCTGCACGGAGTGAAGCTATGTAGTTTATTTACGAGCAAATTGCAGGGTCTAATTGGTGTGGCTGCAATCTAATCAGTCCGAGGATGGCCTCAAATTTAGAATCTGGGTATTGAGTTCTCTACCACATCGGCGATGACACGGGCATTTCTGTGTGCCTTAACTTGACACGACCATGATTTAGGTCACTACACGGTGAAGATCTGCTCACGTAAGTGCTATAACTCCTCACGAGAGCTATTTGGGTAAGGACACTGCTAAGTTTAGCCAATAAAGAACCTGGAACGGGACAATGTTCGGAATTCATGCTCAGATTTCCCACACTACAATGCGGTCATCATCTGAAGCTGATTATACAACCAGTAGTCATTGGGTGCATGCTCCTCCAATTTTCTTCTTAATTACGTAATTAAGTACCTAAAATGCCATCATTAGCATAGGACCTTCATATAATCTCCAATTTTATTATTAGAAAAGTAATTAAGTACCTAATATACCTATGTTAGCATATGAACATGAGATGAATAAGAGTTGAAATCCTCTACCGTGCATGTTCTGCACCGTAGGGTGCTTACGGACCCTCCGTGTTATCAATCTTGAAGATGCATCTTGTTTGGCTCCCATAACAATCTATCTCTAGAATGAATAATGTGATGGTTATCCAAACTTGCACCGGATCCGAGCTCAATGAATAAGGCTTGTACAAACCAAGCCGCTAGTGCGAATGAGGTCAACGAACTTTCATGTTGTCATTGTAAATAGTATGGTTCTTGGATTTTTGGAAATTCTCAGATAGGCTTTGAAATTTTCTTTGATGAGAGCTAAGTTAAAGAAGGTCATATATGTGTCATGGTTAGAAAAGAAATATGAACCTGTTATATTTTATAAACTGATAATCCGACCCGACTTGCTTAATCTATTTAATAAAAATATAATTTGCTTAATCTATTAATTTGTATAACCAGCTAATTTGTATAACCTATATAACCTATTAATATGTTAATTTGTATAACCTGTTGACCTTTATAACCTGTATTACTTGTTAACCTATTTAATAAATAGGCAACATGCTTAACTCGATCCAACTCAATTATTAAATAGGTTAAACAGGCTGAAAAGTGAAAACCCAAACTCGAGCTGATTATTAAATAGTTTAAATAGATCGATCTATTTACAATCCGAACTATTTAGCCCAAACCAAAACATTCTTATTGAGGGTCGAACATTGTTCGAGTCATATTTTGCTAGCTCTAATTACTATCCAGATTATACTTAATGTTTAATATATCACAAAGGGGAAAATTGTATAGGGCTGTGATACTTAGCAAGATGCATGGAGGTGGTGCTGCCTTGGTCGATAATAGATGGAGATTGAAGTTGTTGCAGATGTGGGTGATTAGAATGGTAAGCAAGAAGATGTTTCTTTCTCTAGATAGAATCAATGTTGTAGATAAGCCATGTATCTTTGTAAAGGTTTAGATGAAGTTGTAAAAAAAAAAACGTTAGGTAAAGGAACCAGAATCTTGGCATTTTGTTTAGCTCTGTGGAAGAAAATTGCTACCTGAAAGAGAAGAGACCAACATGCTGCATTTGGAAGATGTTGGAGGAAAAATGAGTCGCTCCGGAACATATTACCGCATGGCCAGTACGTGCCTGAAAGTGCCCGGCCCGGCGTCCGACCTGAAGGCGCCTGACCTGTCTACTGCAGTCACATCCATCTACAGTACGACCAAGGATCATGCCCTACCACCGTCATCAACAATTAATGCGCATGGCTCCTGCAGACCTCCAGCTTACTCAACAATTAATACGCATAGCTCCTGCAGACCTCCGACTTACTCAACAATTAATGCGCATGGCTTCTGCAGACCTCCGGCTTACTCAACAATTAATGCGCATGGCTCCTGTTATCTACGGATCTCAAGTCCTCCACGGCAAATCAGCTCGGCTGCGTCCGATCAGCCGTGACAACTCCCTGGCTCCAGCCTGATCTCCTACGGCAAAGCATTAATTCACATGATCGTGCACTAATTCATACGATATGCTCAATCGTACGGCAACTTCGCCCCGTCACATTACAGGTAACCTAGTACCCCTCTATAAAAGGAGAACCTCTTCATCTTAGAGGGGGCTGGACGTTGAAACCCCGGGACATACATTTTCTCTCCTCCTATACACTTGCCCCCTCTGACTTAGGCATCGAAGGGCCGGCGCCGGAAACTCCGACTACCGACTTTTTGCAGGCCCCACAGAGGACGCCGCCCGCCGACGGATCGCCGCCCGCCAGTTCTCGCCGGAGCTCCCCCTTCTCAGCGGACCGATCGACCCCGGGTCCAATTTCCAGCAACAGTTGGCGCTAGAGGAAGGGCCCAAGTCGCGGCCATGAAGTTGAGAAGCAAGGGAGCCTCTAACGCCTCCCGGCGTCTCCCACCAAGTTCTGGACACTCTGTCCAGAATTTGCCACCTCTGGCTGATCCAGTTCTACAAGTTCAGCCGGAACAGTTCGACATCCTGGTGCAGCAGGTCCAAGCCTTGGCCGCAGCCGCCCAAGGTTTGCAACGTGAGGAAGCCCCACCCGCGCTGCTTCCGTAGGCCCAAGTCCAGCCAGTGCCTCCTCCAAACGGACCGGTGTCCCAGGGTCAAAACCTACACGGCTCCTCAAAAGCCAACAACGAGGAGCGATGTTGTTGCCAGGGTTCAGCCCGAGCATCCCCCTGGAAAGAACCCCTAGTGAGGGGCCTAGGCAACGGGCCACAGTTATCAGAAGCTGAGTCAGTCCTAGGGTGATTTGCGCCAGAACAAACCATCGTGGCGGTCCCCCAGAGCGGAGAACTCGATAGGAAGGTCGAGAAGCTCGAGTGCCAGATCGAGGCACTCCATAGCAAGAAGGCGAGATAAGAGGGTGACTTTGAGTTTATTGCTAAGTCCCCCTTTTCCTGCCAGATCGAGGATGAGCCGGTCCCACCAAGGTTCAAAATGCCCTAGGTGGAGCCCTATGACGGCACGACCGACCCCCTCGACCATCTAGAGAGTTATCGAGCCCTCATGGCGTTGCAGGGGTCCTCGGAGGCTATGCTCTGCAAGGCCTTCCCAGCGACGCTAAGGGGAGCGGCTCGGCTCTGATTCTCCGGGCTGAAGCCCAATACAATGTTCTCCTTTGAGCAGCTCGGCAGGCAGTTCGCCACCAACTTTGCTGCCAACCGACGTCAGCGGCGGACTTCGGATTCCCTCCTCGATATCAAACAAAGGGAGGAAGAGTCTCTCAAAGACTATCTTGACCGTTTTACAGCCGCAACTTGGAAGATCCGCGAGCTCGACTAGTCGATAGCCATGTCGACACTTAAGACTAGAGCTCGATCCTACAGGTTTCTCTTCTCCATTGAGAAGAGCTTCCCCGCTGACTTCATCGAGATGTTGGTTCGAGCTCGGAAGTATGCGAAGGCCGAAGAGGCCATTGCTTTCAGGCAGAGTGCGACCGAGCAGACCTCCAAGAAGCAGAAGAGACGCCGTGAGGAGCGCGGTCGTTCTAAAAGCCCGTCTCCTCGCCGAAACAAGAATCTGCCTCAGTTAAAGAGTCCACCTCGACCGCGGGGACAGTTCCGGCCGAGGTTCCCGCCCCGACCAATGTCTCCGGTGCGGCCACGAGTACCCTCGGGGAGGTATGAGAATTACACTCTCCTCAATGCTCCCTGGACAGAGATCCTAATGGAGATCAAGGGTCGGGATTATTTTTTGCATTCACCCCCGATGCAGAATCCCGGAGCTTACCGCAATCCTAGGAAGTACTGCCGCTTCCACCGAGATTATGGCCATGATACGGAGGATTGCTTCCAACTACGGAACGAGATCGAGACGCTTATCCGCCGTGAAATACTCAACCGGTTTGTGCGGAACCGGCATGAGGAAAGGAGGCCAGCAGAAAACGCGACGCAGCCTGAAGATCCAAATACCAACAGGCCCATCGCTGGCACCATCAACACAATTAGCGGAGGAAGGCCAGCCGAAGAGCCAACTGAAGAAAGGTTTCCTCCGAAGCGACCGTGCACTTCAGAAGCCATCTCGTTCTCGAAAAAGAACTTGGAAGGAGTTGAGACTCCTCATGATGACGTTGTGGTCATCCCCATGATTGTAAACAAGTTTGATGTAAAACGCATCTTAGTAGATAATGGAAGTTCGGCAAATGTTTTGTATTTTGACACCTACCAAAAAATGGGGATGACGGAAAACCAGCTTCGAAGAATGAATGCTCCACTGGTCGGGTTTACCGGGAATTCGGCCCTGATTGAGGGCGAGGTCGGCTTTCTAGTTACCATCGGGCTCGCCTCTCGAGAAAGTACTGTAAGGATGGATTTTCTCATGGTCCGTCTGCCCTCGGCCTACAACGCTATCATTGGACGACCAGGGCTCAACGCCCTCCGAGCCGTGGTCTCTACCTATCACCTGCTCATGCAGTTCCGTATCAAGAATTGGCGAAGTCCGTGGGGACCAGTCGGTAGCAAAACGGTGCTACATAGCAACCCACAAAGCAAGGCAACCGGCCAAAGCACTGAGCCAAGGGGAGCGACCGGCCGAGGCATCAACTTCAGCACCAGATCAGACACTCTCCATCGAAACTTTGGAAGCACGGGACGGCTTACGAAAGGAACGGTAAGAGCTTGGTGAGCTTCTTACCCGAATTTTCTTACAAGAAGATTGCCCTGAGCTAACCGTGCAAGTTGGCTCCGGCCTGGACGCCCGCAAAAGAGGGTGCCTGATCGAGTTCCTGCGGGCCATCATGGACGTCTTCGCCTGGTCGTCCGCCGACATGCCGGGGATAGATCCTGAGATCATGGTTCACCGACTTTAGGTGAAACCGACCTGCACACCCGTGCGGCAGAAGAAGCGGAGTTCCGCCCCGGAGCGACAGCGGGCGGCGGCCGAGGAAGTGGACAAACTTCTTGAGGCCGGCTTCATCCAAGAGGTCTCCTATCCAGATTGGCTCGCCAACGTGGTCCTCGTCAAGAAAGCCAACGGGAAGTGGCGCATGTGTGTGGACTACACCGACTTGAATAAAGCCTGCCCAAAGGACAACTTTCCACTCCCCAGCATCGACCAGCTCGTGGATTCCACCTCGGGGCACCAGTTGCTGATATTTATGGATGCCTTCTTGGGATATAACCAAATCCGAATGGCGCCAGAAGATGAGGAGAAGATGGCCTTCATCACCGACAGAGGCACCCACTGCTATAAAGTGATACTTGTCGACTTAAAAAATGCTGGAGCAACTTACCAAAGGCTGGTCAGCAAAATCTTTAAGAACCAGATAGGCCAAAATATGGAAGTCTATGTCGACGACATGCTAGTGAATAGTCGAATGGTAAAAGACTATGTGGCCGACCTCAACGAAATTTTCTCTGCACTCAGAAAGTACCGGATGAAGCTCAACCCCGCTAAGTGTGTGTTCGGGGTCACCTCGGGCAAATTCCTTGGCTTCTTGATCACCCAGTGTGGAATCGAAGCAAATCCCGAGAAGATCCGAGCACTGCAGGAGATGGTGCCACCAAGGATGGTTAAGGAGGTATAGCGGCTAACTGGCCGGGTTGCAGCCCTGGGAAGGTTTGTTTTCAGGTCTGCCGAGAGATGCCTCCCTTTCTCCACAGTTCTCAAGCGGCCGAAGAATTTCTTATGGTTGGAGGAATGCCAACAAGCCTTCATGGAACTCAGGCGTCTTCTCGCTTCCCCTCCACTACTTACAAAACCCCAACAGGGCGAGCTCCTTTATTTGTACCTGACCGTCTCCTAAGTTGCGGTAAGCTCAGTCCTGGTCCAAGAAGAGGACAAGCTGCAAAGACCAATGTACTATACCACCCGGGTCCTGAGGGATGCTGAGATCCGGTACTCCAAATTGGAGAAAACCATCTTCGCCCTGGTCATCTCGGATCGGAGGCTTCGGCCCTATTTCGAAGCCCATACAGTGGCCATACTGACCGACCAGCCTATGAAGCAAATTCTTCAATGGTCATATCGTGCTGGGAGGATTACAAAGTGGGCAGTCGAGCTCGGGGAGTTCGACTTTGAATACCATCCGAGGCCAGCAATCAAAGCTCAGGCACTCGCTGACTTCATCATGGAGTGCACTATGCCGGACGAGCCCGAGACCGCACCCACATCAGCGAAGGAGCCCCCGGAGCGGCCGTGGACTCTACATGTCGACGGCTCCACGACCTCGGGGGGTAGCGAAGCAGGCCTCATCCTCACTAGTCCGAACGAGATGGTCGTAGAGCAAACTTTGCACTTCGAGTTTTCTGCCTCCAACAATATGGCGGAATACGAGGCATACATTGCCGGGCTCAAACTGGCGAAGGAGCTGAAGGTGAAGGATCTAAAGGTCTTTAGTGACTCCCAACTGGTCGTGAGCCAGATTTTGGGAGACTTTGAAGCCAGAAAAAATTTCTAGTCGTCTCTATCGACTATTTTACTAAGTGGGTCGAAGTCGAACCAGTGGACCGGATCAACAAGCAAAATATGCGGAACTTTGTCTGGAAGTCGATAATCTGCAGATTTGGACTCCCCCGCATCCTCATATCTGACAATGGCCGCCAGTTCGACAACATTAATTTCAGAGAATTCTGCTCCGAACTCGGCTTCGACCACCGCTTTACCTCGGTCGTCCATCCACAATCAAATGAAGAAACCGAGGTAACAAATCACACTATTTTGCAGGAACTCAAGGCCAGGCTCGATTGATCCAAGGGACAGTGGGTCGAGGATTTATACAACGTTCTATGGGCCTACCGGACTACATTCCGACTACCCACTAGCAAAACCCCCTTCAACCTGGCATATGGGATAGATGCTATCATCCCCCTGGAGATCGGTCTTCCCTCCCCGAGGGTAGAGCACTACGACGCCGACTCCAACTCTTCTTAGTTCAGAAACAACTTGGACCTTGTTGAAGAGATAAGGAAAGCTGCCCGAGTCTGTATGGCGAGATACCAACAGAAGATGGCCCAATACTACTACTCCAAAGTTAAGGCCAAGCTTTTCAAAGTGGAGGATCTCGTCCTCAGAAAAGCTAAAGCTTCTCAGCCAACCGAGCAGAGGAAGCTAGCCCCAAACTGGGAAGGACCTTATCGGATCGCACGAGTCCAGCGGCCCGGAGCATACAAACTGGTATCCCTCGAATGGACCCTCATCCCACCAAGCTGGAATTTCAAAAATCTTCGGATGTATTACTAGTAAAACCCTGAGGGGTCCTTGGTGATCAGGAACATGAGTCCCGTCTTCTACTTATGATAATTCATCTACAGTTCTCCTTTAATCATGTTATGTTTCTTCTGATATCGGAATATTTGTTATCCTCAGACTACCCGACTCAACTTGGATGCCCGACCAAGCTCGGATGCCCGACCAAGCTCGAATGTCCGACCAAGTTCGGATGCCCCAGCCAAGCCTAGAACGTCTCGCCACGTCGATATCGAGCTCGGTCTTGATCTCCCTCAAAGACCCCGACTAAGTTCGGGATGCCCTGTGTGTCGATAATGCGTTCCCAGATCCCTCGATCTTGAAAAGCGTCGTAGGTCAACAGTGCATTCCCAGACCCTTCGACTATGGTCGGGATGCTCCGTGTGTCGATAGTGCATTCCCAGACCCCTCAATCTCGGAAAGCATTGCAGGTCGACAGCGCATTCTCAGACCCCTCTACCTTGCGCACGATCCCCCGACTAAGGTCGGGATGCCCCGTGTGTTAATAGTGCATTCCCACACCCGTCGACCTCGGGAAGCATCGCAGGTCGACAGTACGTTCCCATACCACTCGACCTTACGCACGATCCCTCGACTAAGGTCGGGATGCCCCATGTGTCGACAGTGCGTTCCCAGATCCCTTGACCTCGGGAAGCGTCGCAGGTCGACAGTGTGTTCCCAGACCCGTCAACCTTGCGCACGATTCCTCGACTAAGGTTGAGATGCCCCGAGAAGTCGACAGTGAGCCCAAGCAACTTCGGCCTCGGAAAGACGGGGTAGTACCTTCGCACCCCCCCGAGATGTTCGACAACGACAACGGAACGACGCCTACGCAGATCGCCGACGACATCAATGTCTCCCGATGTGCTGGTGTCCCTGAAACGGATCCCAGGCCAAAGAGCGCCCCCGAAAACTGGCCAAGGAGCAAAGTTACTCACCTCGGCATGGGGAGCCTGACTCCGACGGTGCAAGAGGTACATTCTACCCAGCACCTACATCATTACATTTATTTGTTTATATTTGTTTAACAAAGTCTCGGCCAAGATCGAGATGCTCTTCTGAGTCAACCATAAGCTGAGGTCCCATCGACCCTGTGCATGCTCTCCTTACTAGCGATCTCCAGTTCAGTCCATACATACCCCTCTAAATGAAGACTCGGCCGAGCCCGAACATCAAAAAGTAGACGGTCTGCAGCGACGACCTCGAGCCTTGATAGTCTGGTCGGGCTCGAAAGTGCTGAGGCACTCACCATAATTTTGATTCTGCTCGGTACTTCGACTGAGCTGGAGACCAACAGCCGCAAAATGCCCCAACAATTACTCGACTTTGATCTACGATCTCCTCGGAGACTGGCCCTAAAAGTTTTTATCCGGAAAGCCAAGCACGAAGGCGGCCAAATCTTCCGAAAGCCAGACCCAAAAGACAAACCCCTCTGGGGCCCAGGGTCCGAGCATAGAGCTTCGATGATTTGGAAGCCGAGCTCACGAGCTCGGCGAAATTTGATCCAAGCTCGAAAACTTAGCGAGTTTTCCTAAAGTACGTCGGACCTAAGTCTAATGACCAAGCAAGCCTGGGGTCCGAGCATAGCTCTTCGGCGAATTGGGAGCCGAGCTCAAGAGTTCAGCGAAATTTGAATCCGTGCTCGAAAACCTAGTGAGTTTTCCTAACGTATGTCGGACTTAAGTCAAATGCCTAGCAGGCCCGGGGTCCGAGCATAGCGCTTTGGCGACTTGGGAGCAGAGCTCAAGAGCATGGCGAAATTTGATTTCGAGCTCGAAAACTTCGTGATTTTTCCTGACGTATACGAACTTGGTTAAGCCGGAAGACTTAAAAAAGTTATTCGCTGAGGGGAGTTTAGCCCAATCAATCATAAGTTTATCTGCTATGCAGAAGAAGAAAGAGACATGTGCAAGTTTAGAAAAAGGAAATTTCTTCATGAATAGAAATCCGAAGGCTAAGTACAAATTCGAGGTTTGGCCATACAATGAGTTCAGGGGTCGACCTCGCTTACAAAAAGGAACAAAAAGAAAAGACTAAAAGAAGAAACAAAACCCTAAGAGGCGGGCGTAGCTTCGAGATCGTCCGCAACGATCGCCTCGGCACTCTCTGTTGGAGTTTCCCCGGTTCTTCCACAACGAAGGCCTCAGCCTGGACCTTGGCCTGGACCTCACCAACAGCTTCCGAGGCGGCATCAGAAGCTCCTTCAGGATCTCCCTCGGCGGGAGCCTCCCGAGTGGCCTCCTCGGCCGCCTGAACGTCAGCCCCAGTCGGGTCTTCAGGCGCCTCCTTGTCCTCGTCCTCCTCGACCCCCGCTCTCGGTTGGAGCAGGTTGAGATTGAACTCGGGGCAGAGCCGCTTCAGTTAGTTGCGGAAGTCTTCGAAGCCGTGGATGAGCCCATCCACGGCCTCCTCCAACAGCTCGCGGAACTCTTCCGACTCCTGGAAGAGTTGCACCGCGTGTTGAGCCTGCTCCTGGGCCCTCTTCTCCCGGGCCTCGAGCTGCTCAACCTTGAGCTGGATGCCCTTCGCCTCTTGCTCGCGGACGGTGAGCGCGGAACGAGCTTCAGCCAAGCGAACCTCGGCAGACCGTACCTCCAATCTAGCCAGAGCATGTGCGGCCTTTTCCTCCTCGAGCTCCGTAGTCAGCGCTCGGAGCTCGTCTTCACCGGCCTCCACTCTCGCCAGAAGCTCCCTCCGCGAGAACTCAGCCTCGCCGAGCTTCCTCTCGGCCTCCTCTTACCCCCGCAGACACCTTCGGGCCCAGTCCCGATAGTCTGCCGCTATAGAGATCAATGTATCGACCTCATGGAGATTCTGTACAGAGCAAAGGAGAGTGAGCTAGGGTCAAAAACAGAGTACGAAAGTTAAAAAAGGCGAACTTACCAGACGGCGGAACGACAAGTCTCATCCAGGAAGCTGTTGAAGCTCATAGCCCGGATCTCGGCCTGGTCGGCTGGAGCAGCGCAACGCGGAAGATCTGTCGCGCTGTTTCAACATTATTGAGGGTCGAATCACCCTCGAAGACAGCCCACTCAGGGCAGTAGGGCCTCCTCTCCTGAGGGCCCTTGCCCTCCGAGGGACCCAGGAGGCTGGGCCTTGCTGGGCTCGGCGGGGACGGCCTTGCAGCCCCCTGGCTGCTTCTCGGCTCGAGGCCCGAGTGCTGAGGTCGGACGGGCGGCCGACCAGAACGCTGCGATATTGGGGCCGGACATGCGAGCATCGCAGAAGCCCCCGCAGAGCTCGAGCCCCCACGGTCGGAGCTTAGGACCTCTTTCCGAGCGGGCCTAGAAGACCCGGCCTAGGCGGCGCTCGCCTCGGCAGTCGCGCCAGATGAAGAACTGGCCCTCTTCCTCGGCTCGGGTGGGGCCCCACCAGTCTCAGCTGCCCTCTTTCGGAATCGGACGTAAAGGGTTGCGCTCTTCGTCACCATCTTCGGGACATCTGAAAGGACAAAAGGGAAAAAAGTTCGAATGTCAGGGAAGAAGAGACAAAGGAAGAGCAAAACGAATAAAAAAAGGAAAAAACCACCACTACCCTTACCCTGAAGACGCGCCGAGCTCAGACCAACATTAACCAGAGCGTTCTCGCTCACGAGGTCGTTCAGAAGAATGTTGTCCCCGAGGCCGCAAAGAGCGTCGAGGATCCCCTGCTCGCTCTTAGACAATTGGGGGAGCTTGTTGGCGGTCTTGAGACGAGCCAGCCCCCTCCGGGGGTCGAACCCCCACGTCTGCTCGGAGGACAAAAAGAAGAATTTCTCCTTCCATCCATCAATGGATGTCGGAGCATCCCGAAAGAGTGGTCGACCACCCCGAAGGACAAAGTAGAGCCACTCTCCGTCTCCCGGGTTAGACTTCAGTAAGAAGTACTACCGGAAGATGTTGATAGAAGTCGGTATCCCGTGCGCCAGGCACAGGGATAAGAAACCGACGATCATCCTCCACGCATTCGGGGCGAGCTGCGCCGGGACGACTTGATACGCCGCCAGGAGCTCGTTCACGAACCCGTGGAGGGGGAACCGCAGACCGACCGAGAGTGTTTCTATATACACTCTGATCCGGCCCGGAGGAGGTCTCGTTACCCGATCCTCCGACCCCGCGAGTTCGAGACGAAACCCGTGCTGAGGAAAGAACCATTCCTCAGCCATCTTCACCTCCTCCCCACTCATGGTGGATCCGACTTCGTCCGAACCACAACCCATCCCAAAAGAAAATAGGAGAAAAAGAAGAAAAGGAAAAAGCAAAAGCAATAGCCCTCCGAGTAGACAGAGGGGAATACCTACTGAGGCCTTCGTCGGAAGCGTTGAAGAGTTGGAGAGGGAAAACCGAAGTAATCGCTTTGGGAGGCCGTCGGAAGAAATGGGAGAATGGAGGAAAGGGATATCAGAAAGCAACAGCAATGACGGCCAAATAGAAACCCTTAGGACCGGGACGGGGGGTCTATATAGACCTCCTCAACGGTCCGGATCGGCGAGACAGAATCCCGCCTCCCGTCAAGATCATGCCACGCGTCGGCCCCGAAAACCGAAGCGGCATATTCAATTTAGATCGGCGCTTTAAATGCAAAATCAGGGAAGCGTCCCGTCGGATCGTGGAGCCCTATCATGAGCCCAAGACGCAAGGAGCCCCGTCATGAGCCTAAGATGCGAGGACGTTTCGGAAAGCGAAAAGGTGTCGCGAGCCCACGACGCGATGACGCTTCGGAAAGCGAAAGGGTGTCGCCCTGTCTCCTTCCATTAAGAACGCCTTGAAGCACGCGGAGCGCCGGAACAGTTTGAGATTCCCTGGTCTACATCAACATGGCAGGAACAGCTACTTCCCGCGCCCGAGCTAGCAAGCGGCTCGAACTCGTAAGTCAGGGGTAGTGTCAGGGGAAAAATAAGTCGCTCCGGAACATATGACCGCATGGCCAGCACGTGCCTGAAGGCGCTCGGCCTGGCGTCCGACCTGAAGGTGCCCGGCCCGGCGTCCGACCTGAAGGCGCCCGGCCCGGCGTCCGACCTGAAGGCGCCTGACCTATCTACTGCGGTCACATCCATCTACAGTATGACTAGGGACCATGCCCTGCCACCGTCGTCAACAATTAATGCGCATGGCTCCTACAAACCTTCGGCTTACTTAACAATTAATGTGCATGGCTCCTGCAGATCTTCGGCTTACTCACCAATTAATGCGCATGGCTCCTGCAGACCTCCGGCTTACTCAACAATTAATACACATGGCTCCTCTTATCTACAGATCTCATGTCCTCCACGGCAAATGAGCTCGGCTGCGTTCGATCAGCCATGACAACTCCCTAGCTCCGGCCTGATCTTCTACGGCAAGGCATTAATTTATATGATCATGCACTAATTCATGCGACATGCTCAATCGTACGGCAACTTCGCCCCGTCACATCACAGGTAACCTAGTACCCCTCTATAAAAGGGGAACCCCTCCATCTTAGAGGGGGCTGGACACTGAAACCCCGGGACATACATTTTCTCTCCTCCTATACACTTGCCCCCTCTGACTTAGGCATCGGATGGCCGGCGCTGGAAACTTCGGCTACCGACTTTTTACAGGCCCCACGGAGGACACCGCCCGCCGACGGATCGCCGCCCGCCAGTTCTCGCCGGAGCTCCCCCTTCTCAGCGGACTGGTCGCCCTCGGATCCAAGTTCCAGCGACAGAATGTTAGAATGATTTATGACCACAAGAAATGGTTAGTTTACTCGCAAGTTAGGATGTGTCTCAATGGTCATTCCCCATAACCAGAGATTCTAGATTCAATTTTTGAATAGTGCATCCTTAAAATCTAGATTTGGATAATTATAATGCAGGGTCTCTCTCTCTCTCAGAAAAATAAAAAAAAAACTACTGCTGTAGGGTTCATAAGAACAGAAAATGAATCCTACTGGAGAAAGGTCATTATTATATGAGAAATACACCATGGCTTCTGCTAATATTTAAGGTTCGAATCTTGAGCTCAAGCTCTAATACATTCGGCTGATGGTTATATAGACTATCAAATAGAAGGGGTGTGGTCTCCATCTTTCATAAATGACAAGGAATACATAAAGTTAAGATAGCGGATCCTGAATTGAGGCATGCATGATCCGATAGAGAAAATATGGAGCCATGCCAGCTGCATCGGTCCCACAGCATTGCCTTTTCATGTTAAGTTGAAGAGACTTAGGAAGCTAATTATGTTTCAAATCTAATTATGTTTTAATTAACATCAAATTCGTGGATTAGTGATCGCATATTGCAAACCCACCAAAATTTTATGCAAGATGTCATTTATTTGAAGGTACACCATGGTTTGTGTTGGATAATGGCTGTTTAAACATACAGTTGGAGCACTTTAAACATTCTTCTCTAAAATACTTTTACCATCCATACGAGCGAACACCTTCACAAAAATACCATGACATTCTATAAAATGGTGAAAACCAGAAGAAAATTAGACAACCAAATTCCAATTGATCCGGCATATCTCTTCCACTGTTTTTCTCAAAATCAATTAACTTGAATATTGGAGGATTCTCCGCCGGATATAGCACAGGATATTCAACCTTCGCCTCGAATTCCAGTGGCAACAATCACCTTGGGCGATTAGTGATCGCTAAACCTCGTTAGTGATGTTTTTTAGGCATCAAGTCAATAAAAATAATAGAAAGACATAATTTAAATTTCATCGAATGAATGAAAGAATTACAAACCATAAAAATCTATAGTAACACTCAAAGTGTCCCCCCCTATCTCTTTATCCGTGTACATCCCAGAGCCCACTACGACCATTAACTTTTTCCCCACTTCTACACCAGGGTGGAGCAGGAGGAAGTCGACGGGTCAAACAAAGCTGGAACCAGGTACTTCCTCCCGCTGGCCCCGTTCACGTTGTAGCTCGCCCCGGTGGTGGAGTCCACCAACAAATCCCCGGGATATCCCGGATACGCCCCCTTGGCATAAACCCCCGGGCACGCCGTCGCCGCCTCCAACGGCGCCTCGTTCGGCCCCTGGTAGAATCCGTCACCGAACGGGTTGGTCACCGTGCCGGCCATCATGCTCGCCAAGTTAATCACCATGCCGTCGATCCCGACGTCGCCGTTAGGCGCCACCAACGGCGGGGTCTGGGGCCCGTAGACCGGCTGGTGGAAGGGCCACGCGCACTGACCCGGACACTGCGTCGCCGAGTTGCCGACCCAGATATAAGCGAACCGGCCGGACTTAGACCGGGGCGAGGACCCGTGTGTCCCGCACCGGCTCATGCAGAACCCCTCGACCGCGACGTCAGCAGCCGTTAAGACGACATTGACGGCGTTCTTCGGAGCCCCGCGGCTCGCCAGCTTGGCGATGTCGGCGTCGGTGAGCGACTTGCCGAGGGAGTAGGAGTCGTCGAGGATCTGCTCACCGAGAGTGAGCGCAGGGAACTTGGTCTTCGACTGGGCGTAGTACTTTTCGGTGGTCTTCCACCAGGTGGACACCGACGGCGCCGGCTGCTTCTGGTCACTGCCCTTCGTGGAGAGGGAAGTGACGAAGTCGGAGATGATGGCTCGCTGCGAGGAGGCAAACTTACCGTACCAGATGAGGTTCACCGATACAGGACCGGTGAGGAGAGCCCCTTTGTGGTAGGTTAAGACTGGAGATTGTTCCTCCACTAAGACATTGAGCTTTCTAGCACCATAGGAGCACTGGAACAGAAGACAAGCTACTACTATCATAATACAAAGGATACAAGGTCTCATACTAGAAGAAGCCATTAGTATAGAACTAAAAGAGGACACTAAAGGAGAGGAGAGGAGAGGAGAGGTCTCGGGTTATATTATATGCTTCTTTCCGAGAGGAAGAGAGGAGATTTGTTTGCAGCTGGGTGAGGGAGAAGGGGGTGGGCTTAAGGGGGGTTTATATAGTGGCAGGGAAGGGAAGAGGGTTACGAGATGGTGTTATTGATTAAATAATTCATGGAAGGTGAGTAGAAACGGAGGACAAAGGTGGTGGCCCCAACGAGGAGCTTTAGGGTCATAAAGGCGACGTGGTCTGGGTTCAGAACAGTCACTAAACAGCTGGCTGCCGCGTGCTATTAACAGCTGTAACATTTAGGAAAGGTTTTCTCTTCCTACAATGGCCCTGCATCGGTAACCAGGCCAGTGACGGGTGGAAGGGAGCGTTTTGGATGAGAACGGGGTATTTTGGGCAAAGAGTGGGATAAGTGTTTTGAAATTTTAGAACGTTAGGAGGGGGGCACAGTCTGGAATTTTAGAACGTTGCGTACAAGGTTTGGTTGCGTGAAGGGCAGGTGCGCGTACTAATAATAATGGCTTTGGATAGGGATGCGCGTACGTGCCAGCTCGGTGGGCGCTGTATCGGACACCACCTGCTCACCAGAAACTCGTGAGTTCTGGATCTGGTCACCTTCCGGTGGTCCACTGACGTATATGCAGAGGGGGAAATTTTTACATGCAGATCCTAGCGCTGAACGACTAACGTGAATGAGAAAATAAGAGTACTCTGCTACTTTTTCCAATGCCCTATTACTCTTAAAATGTTCTTGAACTGCATCATCAATTGTGTCCATTGTGTGACCAGTTTAATCCATTGTTCTAAGACTTCGGTTTTTTGAGAGCTCATAAACAAATGATTGAAGATTGAAGGCATGACATAGAAAAGAAGTCCGTCATCTGAGAAACTACTAATAAAAAATGAATACCCTCAGCTCTTAAGTCTTAATATGATAACATTGTCGAACTATGCGACATTTAATTAAATGTTTGCAATCTATTGATGCTTTTTCTCACCTCTCACTTTATCTTTTTTTTAAAAAAAGTGGTATTAGGTTTAACTAACACATGAGCATTCGATTGAAGTGTCAACCTCTTAAACAATTATTTTTATGAACTCAAAGGACTTATAGCATTATGCATATGACGCGCATTATATAAAAAATTATGTTCACATTAGATATGCAAGCCCCACCATGCCCAGCAGTAATTCATTTTCAAAAATACGAGACTTTTTTTTTGGTAAATCGACAGCTCACACTATCCTAACATGAGTATTGTCAGCTACATCAGCATCAAGCAAGCAACGTAAAGCAAAAGGAACAGAAGACTGCTGAGTCTAGAGAAACTCTCCAGAGTGATGTGCAGTGAAGGAGGCGATCCAGTCAGCTGCCTGGTTCGCTTCCCGAAAGACATGCCCAACCTAAAGAATCCGGCAATCACGTAGCATCCGACGAATATCACTCAGAAGCATGTGCTCCACCACCTCCCGCCCTATCTCCTTGAGGCGCACTATCGGGGAAACTGAGTCTCCCTCCAAAATGATGCAGCCTACCTGCAAAACATATCTCGCATAAGAAAGCCCCTCCCAGACTGCCCTGAGCTCCGCTCCAAAAGTCGAGGCCTCGAAGGAGCGGCAACCCCTGCCGCAATCAGTCTGGCGCCATGATCTTCGATGACGAAAGATACTCCCGCCTGATTGCCACCGTCAGGCAAGCTTCCATCGAAGTTCACTTTTAGATAGCCAGGGGGTGGGGGCTCCCAAGAGACAAAGACAAACCCAGACGCTATGGTAGCAAAGAGGGGGGTCCTAGATGTCCCTAGCTATCCCAGATGAATCAACCTCAGTGGCCTTCAAGATCTCCATTGCCTGACAGAGAGCCCGCTCTACAACGGACCTCCGGGGAGCCATCATCCCCTCCAAAACTCTGGCGTTCCTGTCCAGCCAGATATGATATGCCAGGTAGATAACAACAGTACCCCATCCAGCAGTGCTCGGCGATCGTAAGGCACTCCTCACCTGTTGTAAAAAATCAAAGGTAAGCCTAGGGAATGATGCCCTCCTCCAGCCCTAAGCTGCTCGTGGGACTCAAAAAGCACCTGGCTAATAGTCTCCACCGCCTCCGGACAGTCCATGCACATCAAGGACACCCTTATCCCCCTCCTAGCCAATATCCTCCTGGTCGGTAGGCAGTCTCAGACCACCTTCCAAATGAAAAGTGCCACCTGCGGATGAGCCCGCATCCTCCAAATCCACCTGCCCTCACAGCGCCTGGCCGGCTCACCCCCCAACAACGTATGTACATCAGCTACCTTCACCCTAGCTGACCCAGTCGCCGGCTACACCTGCCTATCCAGCCCCTCCTGAGGATTCGAAAATGGCCACACCTGCCAAATACGAGACTTATTCATGAGCATGACATTGCATTCAAATTAACAGGATAGCTTTAGAAGAAGAACAAGGCTAGATAATTTCATAATTAACCATGTAACACCACAACAATGTCTATATGCCTTCAAAAGAAGGAACGCAATGCCATTATGGAACGGAGTTTCCTCGGTGTCCAAGTTCATATGTCTCTCTCCTACTGCTCGGACGACATCAGGTCACACCCTAAACATGGCCTAAAGCTCGGCCTTGGTTGCAGCCCCTCAATGGGAAACCACACCAACACACTGTTCCCCTATTTGTTATCTGTATGCTAAAATTAATCTTCCTCCATGTAATAAGAGCTTGGAGTGAGATGGAAATGATCAAACAGAATTTGTTAGTCTGTGTCACCATGAGCTAAGGGTGGAAGGAGGTATGTCACACTTGGGTGGTAACGAGATCTGAGCTGCAAAATAGACCCAAGCGAATCTCTACAAACTGGTCCAAGTCCGAGTACTGACCCCAACAGTAACAACTGTACCCAGCTGCCCCGTTTTCTTTATAATCTTTCCCCACTTTCCTCTTTCCAGAAAGAAGAAAACAAATCCCTTGGCAATTGCTGCTCTCCGTGTCCCTCTGGCCGCAGTCCGCAGTCTCTGGTATATCCGACAACAACCTTTATAAAAACCAAGGAATTATTCGCTGCCCAAGCATTTGATTGTTTTGCTACATTATTTTGCTGTCTTCTCGTTTCTCTTGTTTGCAAGTGATAATGGAGTGGGTTCGGTTCCAAAGCTGTCACCCTTGGAGGAGATGAGTGGGCTCTGTTAGGCTCCGGCGTGTCTCATGGGTGTCTCGGCCTTCTGGTTTTGTAACTTAGGAAGCATGGTGACATGCTAATTAAGCAACTTGAACCTTAAAAATATATGCTGCACGAGTGGCATTCGTAGTGTTAAGCAATCTCATTCCACCAAAATGACTTCAGAAATTTCATGTACTTTGTGCGCAGTTGTACGTAATTTGTATGCTTTATTACATGTTAGCTAGCCATGCACCAATGGTGGCATGACAAACAACTTGAACCTTCAAAATAAGTATTATTACTATCAACTCAGAAAGTTGAATGGCCATAATTTGGTTATTGCTTTCCATGCATAGTTATAGAGCATATGTTTGTTAAATCTATTTGAAGAGTTGTAGCTAGGCTTGAGACAACGATTAGGACTGTAAACAAACCAAGTCCTTCATGAACATTAATGGTTTCGGTGTAGTAGTTGGCTCCACCAAGTGCATTCGATTGAAAGCAGACAAAGCTCAAGTTTTATTTAATGATCAGCTCATTTATAAACGAGACCCTAGAGCCAGGGAGCACGTGCACATGCTGAATGAACGCCGAAGATGGTTGAAATGCCATAAACTTCTGGGACTTGCTTGGAACCGTCCTCACCCAAAAAGCCATCAACTTAAGGACTCTAGTTAAGGAACCTTCCCCACCCGAACCCAAGGGCATGACCTCCCCGCGTTCGATCCTTTTCGACAGCCCCACGGATGACCATATAACCAATATGGTGGTAGAGGTCTCCAGCCGTCTCTAGGCCACGACATATTAAACTACCATCAAGTTGTCCTTGGCTAAAGATACCAGAGACTTTATAACCTGGATCCCAGTAGCTGTTCGCCACCAATGTTTGCTCCAGAATTCCACGGTCCACCCTTGGTATCATGTCTCACGAAACTGAGAGGAAACACCCTCTCATTGTCCTAATATTATGTTACCATTGATATGCCTCGAAATCGACCACAGCCGACCTGGCAGACCGATCAATTAAAGCTAGAGATGCATGAAGAGTTTTTGGAATTTTAAATTCTCTTCTTAGCTGGTGATACCTACTACAGAAATATCTGGCATTGTTGACGCTTTTTAATGGATTTGCCAATATGAAAATGCACTACTAGGAAAATTTCTGACACTTTCTAAAACGTCGCAAAAGCATCTACAATTCTACCGTGGAAAAATAATTTTATGATGCTTTTATTTTGCATCGTGAGTTATAAAAAACGACGCTTATAGGCATCACTAATTGCCGACGCTGAAACGATTATATTAAAAAGCGTCTAAGGACTATCAAGGGGCAGTATCATCATTATCTCTATGACTGCCGGAAACATTAGAAATCTACAAGAAAAAAATAAACACTTTAGAAGTTGAGAATACAAAAATCATAAAGTATTATAAATTATTAAACTCATCTCCTTTATCTCTTTCTGATGGCTACCTTCAGACTACAAGCCTCTGTAATGCTACTACTATATCTGGCATCCTGGGTATATCTACTCACTGCAGACAACTGAGTGGGGGTAACTCCAACGCGATAACTCCTCACTCGACCATAATACTTCGATCCAATCAATTTAGCGAACGCCTGTGTTTTGACGTAACCGATCTAGACAACTCAAATTAATCAAAACCATTTCCATTGATTTGTTAACTAATAATCAAATTGTAAAGCAAATATTCCAAAATTAAAAAAAAAAAATATAACCCGATGAGTCCATCATTCAAAAAGATCATTGGAACAGTGATGGTGTACCTTTTCAGGCCAAGCACGTATTCAAAGAGGCTAATGAAGTTACGGACTAGATATCCTCGTATGTTACTAGTCACTTCGTGGATGCCTTTTGAGTCGGAGAGAGAGTGCTGCCGAGAGCATGCTGGTTCTGGTTGTTTTCTAATTTTTTTAAATGTACCGTACTATAAATATATGAATTATCCACTTTAGCAAATATATATATATATATATATTGTAACCCGCATTATTAATTAAGCATGTCCCACTGTTTAGACTTGATCCCTGACACGTGTGGGAAACATTGAGCTGTTCTCGAGACGGAGCCATCGCACGCTGACATAGACTGTGGGCTCCCACGGGAATGGGGCACATGCACTCGCTTAATGATCGGCTGAGATGGTTGAAAGCTAGCCATCCAATTTTGAGTCTATCTTGGAAGTTGGAATTTTCCGGACCCATTAAGCCATCCAACCGAGACTAGCCAGGAACCCATCCCTACCCAATTCCCCGGCCACCTCGCCACGTTCCGTTCTATTAAACTACAATATTTAAGAGGCCATTGGTCTAAGATTTTGAACTTTAGATAGACACAAAAGACCAGAGAAGGGTATAGAATGGATCCCAATTCCACTCCACATAGTGCGTTCCAGAATGTCTCACGAAGCTGAGACGAAGCCCTCTTTACCTTATTTATTTTATTCCAAGTGACCAATTATTGAACGCACTCTCCCCTACTCACCTACTTATATATATACCCCATTTCACCACTCATCCAACTCCATCAAAAACCTCTCCTTTCTTCCGTCTTTTGAAACCTTCCCCATTCCCAAATGGCTTCAACTCAAGTAGCTAGCGCCACCCTTCTAGCTCTAGTACTAGTGAGCTTGGCCCAAGTGTGCGTGGGATCCAGAAAGCTAGCCACCTTGGTCCAACCAACACCACTCGAATACCACAATGGAGCAGTGCTCCACGGTGACGTCCCCATCACCATCCTCTGGTATGGCAAGTTCACCCCATCCCAAAAGTCCATCATCTCCGACTTCCTCCTCTCCCTCACCCCCCAACCCCACCAAAAGCTATCAAGTCCTTCTGTGTCTCAGTGGTGGAACACCATAGGTGCGGTCTATTTGAGCAAGGCTGGAATCAAGAGCCCAAAGATGACCCAAATCCTTTTGGCTGGCCAAGTCTCGGACGAGATGTGCTCTTTGGGCAAGTCCCTTACGAGAGACCAAATCTCCGAGCTGGCGGCTAAGGCTGGCCCGAAGAAGGGCGGGATCGCCCTGGTTTTAACGGCCGCGGACGTGACGGTCGAGGGGTTCTGCATGAGCCGGTGCGGGCTCCACGGCTCGGACCGGAGGGCCGGCTCGGCCTACATTTGGGTCGGCAACCCGGCGACCCAGTGCCCGGGTCAATGCGCTTGGCCCTTCCATCAGCCGGTCTACGGGCCACAGACCCCGCCGTTAGTGGCGCCTAACGGCGACGTCGGGATTGACGGCATGGTGATGAACCTGGCAAGCATGATGGCCGGGACGGTGACCAATCCGTTCGGCGACGGATTCTACCAGGGGCCGAAGGAAGCGCCGTTGGAGGCGGCGACGGCGTGCCCGGGGGTTTATGCCAAGGGGGCCTATCCGGGATATCCCGGGGATTTGTTGGTGGACCCCACGACTGGGGCAAGCTACAACGCGAATGGGGCCCGCGGGAGGAAGTATCTTGTCCCGGCCTTGTTTGATCCTGCAACGTCCTCCTGCTCCACCTTGGTTTAGGATTGGATTTAGTTGTTTCTAATTGGAATATTTGGGATTTTGAGACATGGTTTTGTATGTAGATATGGAAGAGAAGTTTGAAAGTTATAATTCTTTCATTGGTTGATAATCTCTCCATCTTGGAAAATAAATATAATAAAGAGAAAAAAAGTTTATCATTTTGATCTTGTCTGTGGGAAGAAGACTTGAGGGGCACTACTAATGATTCATTTACTATCATTCTATCTCTTGATATCAGATTTTAGGAAGTTGGACTATTGCTTGACATGTTAGTGGGCAAAGGAAAGCCGGCACGGTAGAAATATAACGAAGTATGAACTTCTGCTTTAAAAAAGTCCGCGTTTGACGGATCTCAGCTCTGTACGTGTTCACTGACAATTTTGTTGGCCTGATTTTGCCCATAGAACAATACTAAAAAATATAACTTAGTCTATCTTAATAGACTTGATTTGCGTCAGATCTTTTGCTTGCAACCCAACTTGTTTGGCTTGCTTTGTTGAAGTGTCAAAATATTATGCAATAGCATGGCCTGCTTCCATTCACTTGGTCATATTTTCATCCCCGAATTTGGTTTTTTTTTTTTTTTTTTGAGGCCATGTGTTTTTACTGTTCTTTGTGCAGATTCCTCCATCATATATACCTATGCTTGTCCCTTTCACTTGTTCATGTTATGAGAACCTTGAATATGGCCACTGGTTGCAGGAAAGCTCGTGATATACCATGAGGACAAGCCCTTAACCTATGATGATTGCGGGAATTTAAAAACTTCTTTACATATATGAGATCAACATCTAGAATATCCCTTGCTAATACACAATTCTTCTTTTATGATGATCAAAGGAAATTTTATAGGGTCTACAGAAGTCGAATTGAAGGACAAAAGAATATTGCAAACATTTACTGCAATTTGATGCTTGTATCCTCAATCATCAAATTATCTAATGTAGTTTCTAACAAGCTGTCAATATTTTCGTGCAAATAGACAAAGAACCTTTTTTTTCTTGTTTTTAGCCTTATCATTTGTATTTTATTTTTGAATAAATTATGAAAATCTTTATGTGCCTTACGTTCAATACACTTACACTCAACAGATTGTAAAATATACACTTAAATCTAACTTAATTAATGACATTAGTGAATTTGTTTACCTCATGTAAAAGGTTGAAATTGCTTTTGAGTGGATACATATATTTTTTTATATCCTTGGGTGGCCGTTATATGACGTAAGATAATTTTGATTATTTTTAAAAATTTTTGACGTGACATTTGAATCCCATTTAAAGTTAATGGTTTTCTGTTAAAGTTTGTGTTAAAACATTAAAAAAATAAATTTTAGAAGAGTAAACATAGAATTTTCATTCTATTGTATGTAAGTATAATTTAGCCCTACTCGTAAATAGATTTTTGTAATTTATTTTTTATTTTTCATCCAATTTTGTACAATTTTTAGTTCTCCATCTTGCCCAACCAATTTATGCGTTGTACTGCTCGGCCAACATCAACTAGAAGATTGTAGTTAATTAAGCATTCAACTCTACTAAGGTTCAAAGAAACAGGCAAATTAAAATTGAAGATCTCTAGCTAAACATCGTTCCTTTCTCATTATTTCTAGTATTCTTCTTCTCTTTCTCATTATTCCTTTTTGGTCCTCGCGCTTTATTTGAAGCACAATATTCTGAGCACCTTTCTCAAAGCAATATTTTTTCTTGTGTTGTCAGCAGCCTAGTCCTCAACTCCTCATGCGTTTGTTTGCAAAGCCTCGTGTCTGCTGCCGTCCACATCCTCCAAAACACTTCACTCCCCTAAGAATGCTTCTGTAACTCTGCCGAACTCTATCCACATTCATGCATCTCCTTCGAAGCTCACAATGTAATCCAACGCCATTGAATCTGTGGAGATCTCACCAAGTTTCTTTTCCCAGCCAAGCTTTTCTAAAACCTCAACGCGGACCCTCACCAACCAACACATATATAACATGGAGCACACCATTGTTTCGTTTGGAAACCTAAACGTTGGCAAGCCTAAGACATACTTCATGGCTTCCAAGGCCAGATAGTACAAGACAAGCACTTAGATCCACCTCAGAGCAGCACGGCCGGCCCTAGGTGTTTGTATCTTACTTAAATGCTTGTGGCCTCAGGACTCGTAGTGTTTTGGACTTGGGAAAGATGGCAAGGGATGGGTAAGCGTTTGGTTCCCATATCCCGTGAAGAGAAATTTCATACCAAATGGATTGGGTACGGAGAGTACTATCATGTCCCGGAACATGAAGGCCCACTGCCTCCCCACCTTATCTACGAATTTGATTGTGTCCTTAGCCGATTACAAAGTTTGATGTCTCCAATCTCTATGCAAACTAAAGTAAATTTTATGACAGGGAATGGGAAACAAGACAAAGTGAGATGAATGGAGATTCCCGTGATTCACTGTGCACCAAAGTACATTCATTTGGATTTGGATGCTGACATCAAACTCTGCGCCGGGAATTATATTCCTTTCAATTCTTCCGATGCTTGTTCATGCACCCTACTCTCCTAGCATCGTTCTGTGGGAGCAATTCCCTCATCCACTATGCTCTCGCTATATTTTTTTTTTTGAAGAGTAGAAGAAATTATAGGCAGATGATGAGGGTATTTCTAATAATAAATCCTCACGTGCCATGAGATCGAGCTTAAGGCATGTGCTAGAAAACTTGATGATAGTGAATTTGTCTTTGGCATTGTAATTTGTATCTTGCTCTAATGAGAACATCAAATTAGCCCAAGCCACTTTCCAAACAAACAAGGCCACTTGGGAGTGGATACACATTCTCGAGATCCAGCCCCCTCAATCTGCCGTGTCGACGTCCTCCTGACCAGTCTGAGTAGGTCCTTGGCTTTCACCTCTAGCTTGCCAGTCCGGCTCCAAACCCTTCTATCTATAGTACTCACCTGCAAAGATCGACAGTGCCAAAACCTGCTTGGCTAGCTGCTCGCCAAATGCCTATCGGACGAGGTGCTCATTCCATCCCTGATCTCCTAGTGCAAAATGATAATGTCCCTTTTATTGTCACAAAATAATAGAATGTCATCTGCAAAGAGCAAGCTTTTGATTGAATTGAAATTTTGATTCTCTCCAGTATCTTCAATGAGACCAATGTCACCTGCCTGCTTAAGGAGAGTCGGAGATAAAGGGTCTCCCTGCCTTAGTCCTTGCTTGCCCCTGATCTATTTATAGTTCCCATTTACAAGAGCAAACGAGGCGAACAAAAGAAGAGTTTGAATCCAGTCAATCTAAATTGTAGGAAAGCCTCCGGCTTGGAGCACTAAGAATAGGAAATCCCAACTGACCTTGTCAAGGGCTTTCTTGAAATCCAATTTGCATAGAACACTCTTGTACCCAGATCTGATACAATATATAAGCTGGAATTTCATGGGCTTTCTTGAAATCCAATAAGCTGGTCTTGGTGACATTGAATTTCTGATTTCATCTGAACAAAAGGCTTCCGAAAGAGCCGTGAGAACGACAGAAGCATGGCCATGGAGTAGGCCCCGATTAATAGAAACGATCAGGTTACTAGAATTACCAAACAAGCTTTTGAGGCATGCATGCAGCTTTAAGGCAATCTTTCCCTGGGAATTGTACACAATCCCATTGTCCAAAACAGAGGCTATATCATTTCTTCGCTTGGACCACACACAATTAACCATTTTGGACTCAAATATATAACCTTTTTTTTTCTGAGCGGAGAAATTTAACTAGAGGTTTTCTTTCTAGGTGGAGAAAACAAAGTAAATTTCTTGTTCCTTGCGTGTGGTATGACAAGGATTTGATGAAAAAAATAAATGCCTTCTTCTCTGGCTCGGGCCCTTGCTAGATTTCCTTCATATGTAGCTCTTGACGTGGCTGTTTATCTCTTCGTAGATTCCATCATGATCATTAAGACACAACTACCTAATGACATGCAGCATGACTGTTCTTCTAACCTGTAGGCTTTTGGGCGGCCAATACTTGTACCTCAGCATTTGCAGTCTTGCTCTATATTTTGGGTGGCAAATATATAAATACCTATGTATGTAGGTACATATGCACGCATACACATACATACATACATAATGTCAAATGAATATAAATCCTTGAATTTTAAAATTTTTTCTTTGATCAAAGGAAAATATGAAATGATGTCCATTTTTCTGGTTTTGTAACAGCTTTTATAAGAGGACAGCTGCAATTGTTGTCATGAATATATCTTTGAACAAAGTGAAAATAAAAAATAATATATATTTTTAAAATATTTTTTCTTAGAGGAATATAAAAGATGTATAATAATGATTACCGTTCTTATCAATTGGCACATGACAATCATTTTAATCAGATAATAGCTAAGCGTAAAATAGAAGACATTTTGTTTTCTATTCTTTTCAAAGAAAAGGACAAAAAGAATCTAACAACAAGAGATATTTTATGATGAAAAATGAATATTATTAGGGTTTTGGTGAGAAGTGAATATTATTAAGGTCTTGCTGTTACTTGAGGATGAAAAATGAATATTATTAAGGTTTTGATGAGAAATGAATATTATTAAGGCTTTGATGAGAAATGAATATTATTAAGGTTTTTTCAAAAATTTAATGAAAGTGATGGTTGCCGGGCTGGATGCTGCGAACGGCTTCGAAACTGCGTTTGTCAACGAACCATTAAAGCTACGTTTCGTCACTCGTCAACAATTCTTTAGCAATTGGACCCAAGCAATCTGCATAGGCTTGGTAAAATTGAAGGGTGGAGTGTAACTCGGATGACCCTGAGGTCGTCAAAAAATGAGTTGAATTGGTTAGCTGAGGTGGGGTCGAGTTGGTCTCCTCTGCAGACAGCCTGCAAGAAGTCTACTTATCGGAGAGTTTTCGGTGGTGGAGGACTTTTCAATGTCGAAGTTATGATAGAGAAGGAACAATGTGGAAGGAAGAAATTTCGACAGAATTAAATTCTTTATGAATGATATCGCATATCTGAGGTTCCCGACTACTTTATATAGGAGAGTTTGTTTTTGTCATTTACCTGAATTAATGTAACATGCACTAGTGGCCAGGTGTACGTCTGTGGCATGGGCGGCGTACGACCCTGACCGCGCATCGATGGTAGTGTTGCCGTAGCTGGAGGCTGCTGGAACTATCAGCGACCTCAGTTTGTACCGAGATTAGAGAGGTAGGTTTGGTCTGAGGTCGAGGTGTTCAATATTTTCCCCATCACTTGCACCCCACTTTCGAGGTCTAGCTGCATTTCAGTTCGAGAAACAGAAGTCACGTTGTTATCTTGATAAAGGCTATATCCTGAGCTGATACCTTGCTGAATCTGCTTGGGTAGCCGAATCTGCATTTTGATCAGGGCCGTTCGCGCCTCTATATAAGAGTGGCTTCGGTTCGTGCCTCTAGGACCTAGACCCTGAGGTGGTCAATCTAAGAGTTCGATTCAGCTCTGGTGACCTCTACAATGGCAAAGGAGATGGTCCGAGCTATGCAAGTCCACGAACCACTCTGCAATAAGGGTGACGCCTACTGAAAAACAGTTGCCTCTTACCATTCGGAAGAGTTTCTCTAAATTCAGCAGTCCTCATTTTTTTTTGCTTTATGTAGTTTTTTTGCTTCAGATGTAGCTGGTTGTGCTCTTGTTAGAGCAGTTTAAGCGGCCGATTTATAAGAAAAAAAAAAAAACAGCTGCCTCTGGAGCTCCTGGAGCCTCAATCTCAACATGGGCCGGCCCATCGGTGTTCGAATGGTTCGAGATCGAGGTGTCCCATATCTTCTCGTTGAGCCTGCAGCTCAACATTTGACATCCCAGGTGGGGACAAAACTTCGTAACCGGCTGCTGGAATCTTACGTATTCTAATTGGCGCCTGCGCCGCCCCGCGGCCAGTGACGTCGTTGCTTACGTGCAGACATGATTGGGATTCTTCCGCTCTCTATCTCTCTCTCTCCTTCTTCTTCTTCTTCTTCCCCTCTCTCCCGTCCGCTATTCCCCAGCCTCCTCTCGAGATGGGCTGGAGAGGGATTCTTGGGTTCGATTACGGCGTCGTCCAGGGCCCCCTCGGCCCCGACATCTCTGGCGCCGAGCTCGTCGCCGCCGTCGCCAATGCCGGCGGCATCGGGATCCTCCGTGCCCCCGACTGGGTATCGCTCCTCCTCTAACCCCCTTCCTTTTAGTTTTTGGCCCAAATTTTTGTTCACTTATCGTCGAAATCAAAACCCATCTCCCATATATATAAAAGAATTCCTTTGTTTCCAAAGGTGCCCCCCTTTTTGGTTGTAATCTATGGTTTTGGTTTGCTGGCTGAGGAAAGGAACTGATGGGCTTGCTCTAATCGAGAAGTGGGGACTTTCTATATTAGTTTAGAGCAACTGTTATTTAATTTCTCTGGTACAAATCAAATCTTGATTTAAAAAAAAAAAATCTTTGAGAGATGAACGAATGATGGAAGGAAATGAGTTCAGCGGCTGAAACCTACCAATTTTGTGGTTTATAATTATCCATAATGCGATATTACGCATCGCTTGTTGAATATCTATAGAGAAGGTGAAGAAATAGGGGAGTAAGTACTGCAAATATAGCTACACTTTTAGAATTTCAAGCCCTAAATAGATCTGCAAAAAAAAGCACTAAATAGATCACTAGGATCAGCACTGCATGCACTGGCTGTTAGGAAGGACATTGAGTGGATGTATTGATAGTATTGAGTATATTCGTCAAGGGGCGACACAGAGGAAAGAGCTCCTATGAAGAAAATAGAAGTGTCTTGTAGAATCTAATTTGGAGTGCATGCGCAGCTCTCCAATTGAATGACAAGCTATGTTTTATATGTGTGACGCGCGTAACATGTAGTCTGTTTGTTAGGATATAGACTTGTCTCTGTTTGACAAATTTGAGGGTAATAAGTCAGGTTTGGTTAAATCAGTGATGGATGATCTATATCAATATCAGAATCCATGACATTGAATATAAATACTTGGAAATGAAAAAAATATTTTTTTAAGATCTAAGCCTATGTGTTAAAAAATTCCAAAAAGGACAGTACCACTACGGTAAGTGTGATTTCTTTTTTCTTTTCTATAGGTAGGCTATATATGTTGATAATTTGGATCACTGATTTTGATCGAAGCATTTTAAAGCACATGCAAATCACAATTCACCTATTTTGGATGCTTCTAACTTGTAAACTAAGTTGAAACATTGTGTTATGCTACTAAAACTGCTATGTTCGGGATGATCTGATCCTTAGGGTAAGGGACTAACATATGATTTTGGTTTCTAAGCATTTTATATATTATCTATCATGCTTACTAGGAAGGTATTTCATAATTTACTGTATGATTCAATGCAGAGTGTAATCATCTCATGAAGGGTAATATTTTTAATCTTTGCCAGGAAGCACCTGAGTACTTGAGGGAGCTCATACAAGAAACAAGAACCTTGACAAACAAACCATTTGGGGTTGGCATTGTTCTAGCATTCCCGCACAAGGAAAATATAAAGGCCATATTGGATGAAGGGGTTGCTCTATTGCATGTTTCCTGGGGAGAATACCCAAGAGAGCTTGTATCTGAAGCTCATCAAGCAGGTGTCAAAGTCATTCACCAAGTAAGTGCACTTATCCAATTCTTCAGTTTTCGGAATTCACCATTCTCGTCTGTACATGTTCGTCCAGTAACACTAATTGTACATGAAGGTTTATGCTTCATAACTTACAAAAGAAATATATTAAAAAGTTTCAAGTTATGCAGTATACCGGTTGTCTGAAACTCTTGGCTATAGCTATACTTGGTTGAAAACTTCTCTTTCACAATTGTACAGGATAAGGGTGTCGTTTAAGGTTTCATGTTTTCTATTATGATCTGTAGTCTGATCAGATCTTAGTCATTTCTATTATGAACATTTCTTTAGAAGGAGCAGTAGACCTTTCTAAGTACGGGCTTTTTTAGCAATTTATCTACCTAAGTTTATTTCAATCACAATATCAGAAACACTATAGAGCATGGAAGTACAGATTTAAAAAATTTATATATGTTTGAATTAAAACAGTGCACAGGCTGTCTGCTCAGGTGCCAATTTTGACAATGATTGATATATCAAATTTATAATGCCAACTGCCAAAAAATGGAATCATTTATGGCAAGGATTTAACTTTCCCCAGCTTGCTATAAGAATACCTGGTCTGTAACCCAGCGCACGCCATTCCCCCTTTGCATGCATTCGGGGATCTGAATGAAAAGGAATTCATTTAATTTTATCTTTTGCACCCTCGCTTTCTATATCATATCTAATGGTGTTGTCATGCAGTCATTGTGTTGCAATACAACCTATCTATTCCTTGAGTCTTGAATTATGTATTTGCGCATTTATTCTTTCTCATCACTTTTCCAAGCATATTCCATTAACCTCTATGGCATTCACTAGCCTTTCAAGAAATAATGACACATGTATTTTCTGTCTCACAGCAGATCCTCTGTATTATTTGATGACTTTGAATGACTTCTTAACATTTTGTAACTTGCATCGACTCCTTTACTTGTATTAGTCTTTTGTGATTATTTACCATTACTACAGTTTCTTTTGTGTTCCTGATGAGCATGATGCTTGACATTTAAGCAAAATTTTCAGGATTTGCTTTAATGTTTCTACTAGTGAGATGTAATGTTACATGTTTAACATTCTCTATTGCCACAACCTGTTGTCAAGGCAGTACTTATAATTATTTGTGATTTGGAAGGCATCTCATTTCCCAAATCATGTTGTTAATTCATTGCTTGAATATCATTTAGGGTAGTAACAGATTCTGAAACATTAGGTAATAAAGAGGATTATTAAGACTGGCTCTTCAGTTTTCACGTAGTTACGTGATTTGGTTATTTGCTTTCTTATATAGGTTGGATCTTTTGAAGATGCAGAGAAAGCCAAAATTGCTGGTGTCGATGCAATTATTGTTCAAGGTCGAGAGGCTGGAGGACACATTATTGGCCAGGTATGACCGGACATCTAGGGCTGCAACTAACTACCATTTGTTAAAATGAATAAGAACTTAAAATATTAGTTCTGTGCTTTGCTGGCATGCAGTGCTACAGTCATTTCAGTTGATCAGATATCTTTCTGCTTGTATACATGCAGAAGAATATGTATTAGACTTGCATAAATGCTATTTTCAAAAGCTCAAAACTAAAATTTAATGAAAATAACATTTAAGTTTTTCGAGCCATACAACTTAAAAATTGGACAGAATATTAATCAGTCTTTCACTGAAATAAATAAGCTACAGGCAACCTTAGTGTACATTGTCTATCAGGTAAAAATATGTAATTCTGAAAGCACAAAATGTGAAGATGTTATGTTCATGTTAAGATGCATGTTCATACTATGAATGCTTTGTCCAAACATCCAATCCCCTCCATGTAGCATGTTGCCATCGTAGAATAAGTATTTTGTCCTTTTTGAACTTGCATTGTATACACCAATTAAATTTGTTTTACTATTTCGCTAGATGAATTGGTGCATTTTTGTGACTAAGCATAGTGCATCATTAATTCAATTGTTGCGATTCCTGTTGTCTTGGCAGCGCAACTCTAGTGAAGGCTTGTTCAAGAGGCTAGTGAAAGATGGAAGACACCTCTGGTCATCAATGTTATGTTCTAGTTATTTTCCATGGAATAGAAAAGGAGAATCATTTGTATCAAAAAAAAAGAAGAATCATGTACTCTATTATTATTGTATTCATGATTCTCTACTAAAAGTTCACATTTGTTTGTCTTACATCAGTAAGGAAGCAACCTCACCATAATAGTGTCACAAGACCTAGCAATGGAGATGCTTCCTTTGATTATTTAAGTGGAGGCAAAAAGGAATAATCTGATTACTACCACTTACCCTAGGATGACTCCTAAGCTTGTCCACTAAATGCTATAATATGAGGCAAGAAAATGTAAAAGGAAAATTTAATAAAAACAAGAAAAGCAAATAAAATGAACTAGAAGGTGTGGATAGTTTTTTTTAAAACAAATTTGGTTGATGGATTTGTATTGGATGTAGATAAGGGTGGATTTCTAATCATGATAGCACATGACTCTTGAAATCCTTCAAATAGGTCACACAAAATTTGAGTGGCTTGGGATTTTTTTTCGATGTTTAGAAGGGATTTCAGGTTTAGTTTCCTAAGTGTTAGATCATATGGTACTTATTATTGTAATAGATTTAGTCAATCTTCTTCATGGTTGAAATTGAGGTATTTTTGTAGACAAAGATGGGAAGATGGATGACCCATGGGAATTAGTTGGATGTAAGCAAGAACTGGAAGGGGAATGGCTCTTATACGTTGAATCCAAGGGATAGGGCAAAGCCTCTTGAAAGAGATGAAGGTTATCATGTCAAGAATATTTTTCTTGTATTATTCAATGGTGAATATAGTTGGAATCAAGGTACGCTATCTCGGTACCAGGCCTTATATTGGTGCCACCTTATCATTGTGTCGGTACACTTGGTATTTGGCTGGTTCGGTGTATCTAGTGACAGTATACCTTCCATACTATATACCGATACCAAAATGGTACGATACGGTATACTCCGTACTAAGGTTTGCCGTATTGCTATCAGTAGGCGTACTAATTGTACTGGTTTAAATCAGTACCGAAACGAAACACTCTTCACCGGCTCCGGCGGGGAAGAAGAAGAGAACGAGAGAGCGAACGCGGGAGGGAGGAGAGGAGAGACTGCCCGCGGAGGGCCA
>JAOXJJ010000484.1:58716-71154 GCA_025769935.1 Phoenix roebelenii
TTCTTTTTTACTGGTGCATGAAATTAACGACATGGTTGTGCTTTTTCTGAGAGATAAAAATTAATGTTTTCTTCTGCCATATATACATATAAATTTAAGTCAGCCAAAAGCTTGATATCTACTATCATCATACTTGTTTAGATTTAAATAGGTATAAAACATGTCCTGTGCAAATGCCGAGATGATAGTTAGTTTCACTATAATTTAGATTTGCCTGCAATTGATTCATATCAGGTAACTCTGTTGGGTGGTTTGCTTGAAGGGCTTGGGCATGCAAGAGAAAGGGGAGGGATGACTCTCCTGAGTTGATCATCACATAAATATCCCACTGCACTAGTTGCTAAAAGTTTAGCCACTTGTGAAGCATTTTTCTGTTATGACTTCAGCTTTCGTTGAGGGACCTCTTTCAGCTTCGTCTTCATATGCATGTATATATGCTTGCTTTTATGGAAATACTATTGCTGTCTCCTGAATGTTTGAAGAGCTTACAGTATCATTGAGTGTTAGGTTATTGTCTGTTGGCATTTTTTCTGTTTTCTCTACAGGATGGATTGATACCGTTGTTGCCAAGAGTAGTTGATTTGGTTTCAGATTGTGATATCCCAGTCATTGCTGCCGGGGGTATTGTAGATGGCCGCGGCTATGTTGCTGCTTTGGCCCTTGGTGCTCAGGGTGTCTGCCTTGGAACTAGGTCTACAGCATGCTGTTTTCATCTCTCTCTCTCTCTCTCTCTCTGTGTGTGTGTGTGTGTATGTGTGTGTGTGTGTGTGTGTGTGTGTGTGTGTGTGTGTCTGTGTGCCTGCCTGCCTGCCTGCATGTGTGTCTGTGTAAATGTGTTTCTAACATACCTATGCATGTGCATACATATGTTTGTACGCGCAAGGCTCAGCAGTCGTCTTAAGTTCATTGCATTTGCTTACCCATGTATGGTATCTTTGATATGCAGGTTCGTTGCTACTGTTGAAAGCTTTGCACATCCTTCATATAAGCAAAAACTACTGAAATTTGATAAAACTGAGTACACCAATGTATTTGGTCGGTCAAGGTGGCCTGGTGCTCCACATCGTGTACTGCAAACACGTTTCTTCATAGACTGGAGGCATCTCCCAGTTCATGAAAATGAGGAAAACCAGCCTGTCATAGGCCATTCAGTAATTCATGGCATGGTAAGTCCCTTTTAGCTGTAGATAAATTTGTAAAATTTTCATTTGAAATATGAGACATCCAATTGGTATCCTTTTAACACATTTCAGGAACTGTGATTCTTTGCTTGCAATTTATAAAAAATAATTTTTTTAGTAAGGAGCTGTTCCTAGAACAAAGAAATGAGCAACTCTGTTCATGCTTTGATGCACTATGGTTTTTTTTTTTTTTGTACAATGAGAAGTCTGAGTTAGTTTATGTATCATAAGTTATGCTTATATCTTTCTATCCTGCATGCTATGCAGCTGTTCGTATTGAATAATGGGCCATCTCTTTGAAATTATGGTTTATAAGATGTACTTAACAGTTTATTGTGGATGCTGGAACAACTATCCTCCCAGTATCTATTCCGAGCTCATATCTAGATTGTTATGTAGGGCAACTGATATGTTGTATTTGTACCTGTTACATTATATTTGTACCTTTAACAATTGCAATAGGGCTCTTCCATTTTTTAAGTTCTTCTTGCAGGAATAATTCAGTGGTGAAAAATTACGGTAACAATATGTTATACAGAATTTGGAATAAATTCAGATATGATTGAGTGGTACTAGGACTCCCTCACCACACTTCAATATCTTTGATAGTTTGAACAATACATGAAAACAACTGAAAGGGTGGTTCTTTTAGTGTAGGGTCCAGTAAAAATAAAGAGAAAGATCATCCTGTTAATTGCTTTTACGAAAATAAACTGAAAATATGTGAGTTACTTTCTCTGATGAAGGTATGCTTATTCAGCATACAAGACTGGTTGGAGAAGTTATCATTACTATGATTTAAGTATGTCATCTTTAGTCTGTAGCTTATGAGGAGTCCCACATTGAATGGCCTAGATTAAGACCTTTGTTATGGTGATTCCATGCCTCTTTTCTGATAAACTCTGAAATCAATTCGGATCTGGAAGACATGGCATTCAATTGAATCTCTGGACATTGCCAAGTAGTTATCAGTTCATGTGGTTAGGGAAGCCACTCAAATGCTCAAAGATCATGTAATTCAGTTTGCTTCTGTCCTGTCCTTCCATTAGAAGCCTATTTAATTTAGTGGGAAAAATATTCTTGTGACAGGCCCAATGGTTTTTCTCTGTAGCTTTGTAATGTCAAAACCAACTTTCAACTCATGGTATTCGCATTTTCATTACTATTCAACTCAATATTGTTGGCATTAGTGTAAATAGCAGATGTCATGCATATATGTGATGATGTTTTTACTCTCAAAAATTCATTGCATTTTTTTGCCCTGTTAAGATATATTGACATGGTATAGGATAATGGTTGTTTCTTAAACTGACAGACTCTCTTTTCAGAAAAAAGACATACGTCGTTTTTCCGGTACTGTTCCAAATGCAACAACAATGGGTGATATTGATAGCATGGTCATGTATGCTGGTCAAGGTGTGGCGCTTATCAGGGAGATTCTGCCTGCTGGTGAAGTGGTGAAGAGGCTAGTTGAGGAAGCACAGTCCATTATTCAACAACAATTTTCTTAAGAATGAGTTTGGACAAGCATGACATCTTACAGGTAATAGTCAATCTAATTTGATAAACGATTTGTCCCATTCATTTATGAGTTTATGATTGCATAGCCACCATATGAATGATCAATCTCGATAAGGTTTGCAATCTTTGTACTGGATCCCACACCGAGACCATCTTGGTATAGTGTCGATGCGCCGGATATGGGATTCAGTTCATTGTATTGAAACTCGTTACACCCCCCCTACTGTTGTACCAGTTCTGTACTGGTAATACACACCAGAACGAGCTGGTACGGTATAACATGAATCTGGATCTTCAGGTGTAAACTATGGAAAATAGTTCATATTTTGAGTTCGGGATGTGGGAGGGTGGTGGAAAGCTGGTTGCTGTTTTGTTAATTGTTTATTTAATCCTATCCAAATCAGGTAAGTTACTATGCTAAACGTTGGTAATGAGAGAGGCTTAAGGTTCAACTTAGAAGGTTACGGATCTCTGTGTTTGGTGGTACAAATATTTCTTACAGTTTCTTCTTTTTTGAGCCTTGAGACACAAACAATAAGAATTTCTATAGAAAATTAACACAATATTTGACCCTAAGTAGTGTCACCCTAGTTTCCACGCTTGAAATTTCAGAGTTTATATTTTACTAGCATCATTTCTTTCACTCTCATTTTGTCTCTTTTGATTTCTTTTGTTGCCGATGCTGATATGGTCTTCTACCAGTTATAGCTATTAAAATAAACTATTTGCCTCTACGATTGACAATTTGTGCAATCGGCATTTAGTAATTCTGTAGTTGCAAATTCCCATGAACATTTTGGCTACTCAAAGATATTAATACTAATCAGCTTAATTTGGATTATTCTCAGATGAACATTCTGGTCCTACCATATTGCTTTAGGCTGTGTGCTGGTATGCACCATCTGAACCATCTGATTCTTTACCCACGCTGGTATCCCCACCTCCACATGTATCACATTTTATACAGTTCATTAAACTTGAGGTTTATGTACCTCTCTCTGTGTTTCTTTTCTTTTTTTTTTTGATTGTAAGAGTTAGGGAAGACCTAACTCAGAAAGTCTCTTTCTGTGTATTAAATAAATTGGCATGGTACCAGGGTGGTTGTGCTTCGAGTAGAGATCATAGAATGAGCTTATTAACGGAAGTTGAGCTGTAAGGCACTCAGTCCATATGGAGATATTTGACCACATTCATATCTGCAATGGCTCAATATATATATATTTTTTGACCACCCAGAGTCTATTATTTGATCCCCATTAATTCTTCACCCTGGGGAAAAACTGACCGTTGCCATCCAATGCATTATGGGGCATGATCTTGGACCAGTCTAGAAAACTGATTCTGCTACCTGCTTGTCCTCTTCTAGATATATCATCCCTCATCTTATTTCCAACTCTTGAATCCAAGGTTGCATTGTAAAAGTTCGGGCTATAGAAGTAGCTTTTTGATTCAGATGGTTAGATAAAAATAAACAATTGAAATAAAAAAAAATGAAGTCCAGTAAGCTCCTAATCTCTTTGATTAGATAAATTATCACTTTTATATTGATAGATGCTTGTCACTTTAAGCTTTTGTATATGAAAATCAAACTCTAATAATCTTGGGTGGAATGCAGTAGACATTAGCACAGACACAGGTTAATTGAGGGGATTTGATGTATAGGCTATAGCGGGGTGGTTGTAGTAACCTTCTAAACAAATCTGGACCTTATGAAGTTTAGGAATTTCATATGGACGGCCTGGAATTGCAAGGGAAAATGTAGATATGATTATCTCATTTGGCATGGAATTTCCGCTGTCCATCTTATATCCACTCAGGTCTGCATGCATCTTATTAGCAGGACTTCTACTCAAGCTAGCAAGATGATTAGAAGCGTAACTCTTTCCCTCCCATTTGTTAATCCGATGATGTTAAAAAGCATAACGAAAATGCTAATCTTCGTAAGCTTGGTAGCCCTAACATCAGTCTGTGGGTAAGATTTATTTTTTGACATGGATATGTTACTAGGTTGATCCTTGAGTTGTTGATGAGGATGATGAGACTTGTTTTAACTAGAAGTATAGTTAGAACCAAGTCAGTTGAGACACTGACATGGAATTATAACCAAAATTTTGGTGTCTTCTGAATCATAGCTTAAGCCGAAGATGATGACTGATCCTAAGAGAGACCTTGTTATTTGCAGGACTTCTAGAAGCCTAAGAAGCTCAGCTAGTGGTGATGATCATAACTGGTGAAAAGGTGCATCAATTGGATTTTGGTGATCGGATTCAAGTCGTCCATTTCTTCGAGATTGATGAACAGGTGCAGGAGTATGGATGGCATGTGCAGAAATTGAAATAGAGGCTTATGAGTATGGCGTGTGCAAAAACTGAAACCAGTTGCAAAAGCACCCAATGATTACTATTACTGATAATTACTAGAGTATAGCACAGCTGCATTTGTGATCATGTGAGATTTAGTTAAACATGTAATCCGATGATCGATGACATATATTTTGGTACTTGCTTTACATATACCATGATTTATTATAATGTTTTTTTTAAAATCTTTTTAAAGACAATTGCTTATAATAGACCATCTTAAGCTAGTGCAACTCTGTAAGAAGGCAAAAGAATGGTGTTATTTTAAACAACAATTGCTGGCAGATTATAGTGATATATTATTATTATTATTATTATTATTGGTACATTGACTATGTGGGTCTTGCATCAGTACAATCAATAGAGTTAAAAAAAAAAAAAAAGCCCAAATGGAGGCATAGACACATAACTCTCTCAAAAAAAATCTTTTAAATGTCTAGGAGGCAATTCAGCCCACAGTTTTGTTTGTCTTTCAGTAGATATGGGCGGCCTGGCATGAAAGAAGTCATAATCTCTCACTAGTCTGAAATATTTTTCTGTATTTGCAACTCCGTATCCCCAGAGTATCAAAATAAAATGATACTGTTCTGGAAACTCTGTTACGCACTGACCTTTTGAACAGCATAACGGCCGTTATTTAATTAGATGCCGTTATACATATAAAGGACCGCATACTATTTGACCGTTATAACGTCCGTTTAAATTTCCTAACGATGAGGGAAGGGAAGATAAGTAGACGACCCCAGGCTGGCTCCAGTTCTTATGTCTGTAGGGGAAGGACTCATCATTGCCCTCACCTGCCCGGTGAGCGTAGTGCGAAGTATAAAAGTTGGAGAACCATTGGAATGTAACTTGAACGGTTGGAAACGGGTGGTACACTGAGGCAAATGAATTGGTGACTGGATTCGAGGCCGTATCTTGCCTTGGTGCTCCCCCATGTGAGCAACTGTACGTCCCTCGGAAAATTATGCACCCGTCTCTACTGTCCACCGTCCCCCTCCTCTCTTTTTTTTTTATTTTCTCCCCCTTCTTGCCTTCCCTTCCATCAAAAAGGTCCTTTTAACGGAGACTCTCTCTTCTCGCATCTTTCTTTTCCCACTGATGCAGTCTCCTTTTCTTCTCTTGTTGTATTCTTTTCTATTCTCTATTCTCTACGGTCGTTTAAGATAACGTACACATTTTACTGTCATAATCTCAATCTCTCTCTCTCTCTTCTGATAACTGCCAACCTTCTGCTATCTGCCACTGTTTGACTAATCTCTGGATCTACCCAGAGGCAAACAAATGAGTAAAAACGCAATAAAAAACAAGAACCTCCTCATGATTCCTTGCAGCCTTTTTCTTACTCTACTCTCACACTATCACAGTAAAAACCTCTGCCACTCGGCGACTCCCTCCCATTCTCTTTCTCATCTCATTCATTCATTTGGTGGCAGTCAAACCCATATTCCCAAATGAAAGTGATTGTTGGTATTAAATCTATCTTAATCACTGCTTTTCCTTTTTAGCCTCGCTGTTTCCATCACTTCCCCACTCTGTATAATGGTCATTTTAGAGCGCGCGAGAGAGAGAGAGAGTAGAGGAGGCAGACGCCTGTGGCTACCGTATTGAAGTGGAACCATCTCATTTGTCAATTTCCCATGTCTTGTTCTTTTCCACTGCTGCTTTCTCTCCCTTGTAGAGGCGAGACCACGGTCATTTATTTGTCCCCCCGCCATCTCCCTAGCTTCTCTTCAGAATGGTGAACTCTAAAGCACTAAAATAAGCACATACGCGCACTCAAAAAGGCGGTTCCCTTTCGGCCTTCCCAGCCTTTCATCCGCCATACTCAAAAAAAGTACTAGAAACCGCAACCTCTATCAACTTCATGGCTTAAGGCAGGGGTCCCATGACCATGAGCTCAGTGACCTATGACCTCCTCTTCCTCATAACACTTCTCAATCTCCTCCTCCCCACCTCCTGCCTTGCTAAATCCTCACTCTCCTCCCCTCAGGTATCCATCCATACCTCTCCTTATCCGTTTCCTGTAAGTCTTCTTTTCCTTCTCTAATGGCGACATTTGATCTCTCTCTCTCTCTCTGTGTGTGTGTAGGGAATGCTGATGGAAGAGAAGATCAGGTTGGGATCAACGCCACCCAGCTGCCACAACAAGTGCAACGAGTGCAACCCTTGTACGGCGGTCCAGGTCCCCACCCTCCCAGGCCCGGCCGACCCCCGCCTGGCCCGGCCGGTCGGGCAGGCCCGCCCATTGGCCAACCAGCCCTCCTACACCATGTACTCCAACTACAAACCTCTGGGGTGGAAATGCCGGTGCGGCAGCCACCTCTATAACCCTTAGAAATGGAGAACTAAGAAAAGGGGCATCTCTTTTGGGATCAATGGTTGCTGGATTTCGGAAGACCCATTAGAAATGGATAGGTTTCCTCTCATTCTTTGTTTACTTGTTTCTGTTTTGATTGGTTTTAGTACTTGCTGCCATTTTTGTTGTGGGTTTAATGAGGTGCGGTGTCCCTGGGATTGTGTTGGGAACAGAACGGAGGCACACACTGAGAGTACTAGCGTGGTATTTGTTCCACTTATTAGGAGTCGTAATTAATTGATGCTGAACGTATAGAGAAGCCATGAGGAAACACTCTGGGTCTCATTTATCTGCTCTCTTAAATGGGAGGTCACCCCCCCCCCCAACTCCCATTTATCAGTCATTACTGTTTCCTATTCTATTGTGACTTTTTCTGTCAAGTAGAGGGGCTGCAGTTATCATCTTGGGATTCTCCATGATGGAACCCAGAGTGTTAAATAGTGTAAGAGAGCTCTCTCTCGCTGTGGGTATGATTTGACAACTAGTTGGGGTCGGGCGTAGTTGGGGCTTTTTTTTTTGGCTAGCCTCCTATTTTCAAATGACGCATGGAAAAAGCTCATGGCCAACCTTGAGTCTTGAATTGGTTATCCGTCTGAGCCCCATGATCTGTAACACTGTCACAGAAGTATAATTGCTGTATCTCAAAAATGAATTGAAGAAACTTATATCATGAAAGCTAATCTCCATGTGGAGTCTGCACAAGGCGAATCTGATTCCTGCTTCAAAAATCTTTTGTTCTTTCCCCTACTCTCTTCAGCCTCCTCTTTTTCTACGTCACTGCATATATGGATTCCTTTTTTTTCAAAAAAATGCTTCTCTGGCACCACTATCATAATACACCTTTAGGAGGTTAGCTGAAAGTTATAGGCTGCAGTGTTTAGCCTCAGGCTTTTCTTGTTCTTTTGTTCCTTTTCAGACGTCAGATGTCTTCTATCACACTATAATTGATCAGGTGGAAATTAGGGCTACAGTGTTCTAATTTTACACTGATATTTGTCTCAGAAGTCGCTAGAGATAGGGAGGATTATTCTCCTCAGCTGGCCTAGTCCGGAAGCAGGATAAGCAATTTGGGGGACAGACATGCTGAGGATAACAAGGGACAACCAGGGATAACATAAACGTTATGTTCGGAATAATTTGTTCGTTCCCCTTTTAATGATTACTTGGTACAAAAATATGGCTGACATATGATGATCACATATTGGATAAAAGGATAATAGTGTTGCTAATTATGGGGTTATTTGATCTTTTTCACTAATTGGTAGGGATTGAAAAAACGGAACAGACAAAATTCCAGGGATCCTGGAGAACAAATAATGCCCAGGTATTCCTGGTTTGACCGAACTCTCAGTTATGTTACACACTCCGTCCCATCACTTTCCCAGTTATCCTTGATTTGATCCAATTGTCGAGAATATTTCACCTCAACATTTAGCCAATTTGTTGGTTATCTCAGGATAAGGTGGGATAGATGGGTTATCTTGGCCCTTGTCCTCTTTCCAAACTAAGCCTCTTAGTTATTATAAGTGGAATTATAAAATGTAACACTTATTTTTTACTGAAAAAAAAATATGAGAATATTTCCTGTTCCTTGCTAGGCCACCTAGTTATTAGTGGAATTATGTAACGTAACACTTCTTTTTTACCTCAAAAAAAAATTGAGATAAGCTTATTCCACAATGAGAGATGTTTCAAATCCTTTGGAAATTCTGGTAGGTGCTTGTTTGCCACAATATCCTCCCATGCACCGTGGTGGTTCTTATGGTTTAGCGGCCATATTCGGTGTGCTGGGTACCAAAAAAGGCATGGATAGGATGAGCATGAATATTTGTCACTCAATGGCTGCAAGCTTCTTTCAATTGGGCAGAACCAAGTGTTTGATGCAGACTAATTCAGTTGTGCATTGCCAAGTGTTTGACATAGTCCAATCCCTCATCATTTGTAGAAACTAATTAAGTGCACTTATTCTCATAGTTATTATGATAAAAATAACTGCCGATTGATAGGAATTTGTTTTGTTAGGGGTAAGTTCTGATAGGCACAATTGGCCTATCATCCTATCATCTGCTGCTTAAAAGAAATTTGTGAATGTTGGGCGTAAATTGTTTTTTTTTTTGGTTTGATATTATGGTAGCCTGTGGGCTTGAGGTAAGTATATTCTAAGATATATTAACGGGATAAATATCCAAATATTTTATCCATCTTCGAACCGAATAGAGTGGTTTTAGCTGAAATTAAATATGGATAGTTTCGGTGATGATTTTAAAAATTAAAAATTGCTCGGTTTTGATTTTGATTTTGATGAATTTTTGATGGGGACATCAGTTAGGCCACCATTTTATTTGCATATTTATTTTATTATTTTATTTCTGGGCTTATTTGCATTTTAGGGCTTATTTGTGGTTTATTTTATTTCTGGGCTTATTTGCATTTTAGGGTTTATTTGTGGTTTATTTGTGTTATTTGTGGGCTTATTAGGATTTATTTCTGTGTAAGGGGGTTTATGCAAATTGTGTATTTGGGCCCTATATATAGGGAACTATTTTCATGATGAAGTTTTTAATGAAGGTTTAACAATTTCTTCCCCGCGTCTTCCCCTCCTCTCTTCCTCCTCTTCTCCCTCTTCTCTTCCTCTTCCTCCTTCTCTTCTCCATCTTTTTCTGTTTCCATCTTACAGCTAAAACGTACAATAGTAATTCCAAAAGTACATCATCACCACCGCAATCATCCTTCCCAGATCTGGTTCGGCATCAACTTGGTATCAGAGCCAAATCGGTTTTGCTTCTATTGCCAAAGCCCCGATCCACTTTCTTCCCTTTTCCTTTCCTCTGTCAGTTCTGCTCACCAGAAAATAGGGGTCCCTCACTCTCTCGGTTCTCACAAGAAGAGACAGAGGGGAACAACCCCTCGATTTCAAAACAGAAGAAGGAAAAGAAGAATCCCTCGGTTTCCCCATCCACCTGTCATCGCGTCCGCTGCCTCAACCACCGGCAGCCACCGGTGTATGGCCGAGCATCGCCGGATCCCCAAGTTCCGGTTGGCGCGGGAGCTCTACGCGGTACCCCGATCACGTACACCGGAGCGTGTCGACGGGCCACGGGTGGTTCCCGTTGCCGGAAAGAAGAAGAGTGTTGCCGCCCTTCTTGCGGCCTTGTCCCTCGAACCCGACGAAACAACCGTCGGCCACCACAGACTAGCAGGATCCACCCGCCATCGTGTCAGTCGTCGTAAGTTCGCAGCCGCCGCTGCGTCCTCCGCCCCGCCTGCAGCCGCTGCTGCATCCTCCGTCGCTGCCGCAGACGCCGCCGCGCCCTCCACCCCGCCCCTAGCCGCAGCCGACCGCAGCACCGCGGTCATTTGCTGCGCTGCCGGCCCCCTCGGTCGATTCGCAACGGCCGCTGAGCAGCCGGGGTCATCCTCCCGTTTCGGTCAGGAGGTTGAAGATGAGTGGTAACGGGTAAGTTCTAAACCTGTTACCCCCAAAACCCGGTAGCTCGGGTCCAAAATCCAACAAGTTAAAAAAAAAATATTTTGCACGTGACCTGCACGTGCTCAACTTCACGGTTATCGGAGTGGGTTGCAACCGAAAACCCGAGCCCGTTAACCCGAACCCGTTAAGGTTCAAAAAAATCCGTAGGATCACGTGACTTGCACGTGTCCCCGAAAAAAAAAATCTTACCTCTATTTCTACCGAAAGGAAACCCAAGGGGTTTCCGCCGCCGCCGTCGTCGCCACCACCATTGCCTCCGCCGCTGTCGCCAAGATCTGCCTCTGCCTGCGTCGCCGCTGCTGTCGTCGCCCCGCCGTTGCTGCCATCGTCGTCGCCCCGCCGCCGCTGCCACTCCGCCGCTCGGTTCCCCGCCGCCTTCGAGTCCCATCGTTCACCCTCCCCACCGTACCGCCGCCGCCTTCGCTTCTCTGTACGGCAACACCACCCCAACCCGCTCCCCTCATCTTCTTCCCTTCTGCGTCCTCTTCTTAGCACTAGATCCCATCTCCCCTCCCCTCAACTCCTCCACTGCCTGCCACCATTCCGAGTTTTCCCCTCTTCCAGTTGTGGCCGCCGACCCCCTTTCCCCCTTTCCACCATCCGCCACCTCTCCTCTCCATCTCCCTTCCATTTTTGGGCTCCCGAGGGTATCAGTCAACAGACCCTCACTCGAGCCCCATCAGGCCCCCTTTCCCCCATCTTTCTGAGCCGTGCCCCACTTTCGCGCCCGATCCACCGCATCACCTACGGGCCCAGCAGACTCATCAGGCCCGCCCATTGCTTCAAGCCCAATTCACAGGCCCTCCTCTTCATGTATAGGTCTGTCAGGCCACTCAGGCCCACAAGTTGCTGTAACTAGCCCGATTCGCGCCTTTCAACAAGCTTACTGACTGCAACCACACTTCTGATCGTGCCCCAGCCCAGTACAATAGACTCCAATTTCGTGTTCGAGACTCTACAACGGACGTTTTCGGTGGACTGCATCCACCATAGGTAACAGGTTCTTCCTCCTTTTGGGCTAGCTTATCTAATTGTATTCTAGTTCTCTTGCATGACAGCCATAATTGAAAACTTACTTTCCTGTCATATTTTGAAACCTTGAACATATATTACCACACCCATTCTATTCACCCTCTAAATCTAGATATTAAATTAGCACACCCTAGCGACAGGATAGTTCTCAACATCCCTAGATCAGATTACTTTCGGTCTTTGAACGACCGTAATACGTATTTGCAACCTAATTTCTTATAGTGACTAATTTCCTACCTTAATTCTGAAATAACCAAAGTACAAATTAGTAATAGTTAATTTTAAGTTATTTTTGTGAAAATTTGCTGATTTCCGAATTCATAGTAGATTGCATTAGTGGGTTGTCCTGCATTGCATTTGGTAAGGGTTCATTAGTAGCACTGCATGTTACATCACCAACTAGATTAGTCTCTGCATTCCAACCCGTAGTGGTAGAGAGTACCTACTCACTGACTCTCAGACCCCTTTACCCACCATGGACCCCAGAGTTCTACA